>JAUOZQ010001269.1:0-15429 GCA_030710315.1 Anomotaenia brevis
GCACGAGGCTAGATCCAACTTGGGGCCAATAGGAGAAGGGAATCAAACTAGAGCTTAGGGCAATTGGGTTGTTTCTCCTGCGTTCCCGGGCGTAACCAACTGTGTCCCGTTTTCATGCGGTAACAGGCCAAAGGATCCTCATTTGGTTTGTGACGTCCTTAGTGCTGGTCAGTGATGAGGGTGAAGCCTTAAGTCAGATCACAACAGGTTATTTCTACAGTCCGGAGGTGAAATCCTAGGAATGGGTGGACTGAAGAGGCGATGGTTGTTTGTGCCTCCAGATGAGCGCTGCGGCTGCCGGTGACAGCGGAATCGGAGGCGGCGGTAGCGGCGGTCTGTTGGGTGGGAGCAAGCAGCACCTGATTGACGCCACGCGAGCACCGCACGACGAAGTGGTCAATCAGATCCTCCGCACCGCCGGCAACCCCACCCCCGGTAAGTTTCTCTGTCGCTCTAGATTGCGTACCCCACACACAACTTGATGAAGCTTTGTTCGCTTATACAGCCCTCAGCAAGAACGTGAGCACATATCCGACATTTGGATAGGACCTGTGATATCTCGATCCCCCACCCCCGCCCCCTCCACCACACACGCGCGTTCCTCTACTCGCTCAATTTACGCCCCACCTCTCCTCACTCAAACTGACAGCGTCTCGTTTTGTTGTGCATTTGCTCAAACCCCGGGGAAAGAGTTCGCCCCTGGGTGGGAGATGAAGAAGAGAGGTGGAGCGAAGAGAAGAAGAAGCACGAGCAACCACTAGAGAAGAAAGAGAGAATTCTAAAACTCGAATGAAACAGACACCATCCAAACCCAACATAAACCCATCGAGCCACCTCCCTCTCTGCTTAACATCATCATTTCGTGTGTAACAGATTTGAAAGCAATTTATGGAGAGAAAACAGTAGGATTCCCTGTGATGTTATGCTTTTTCACGGTGCAAAGAAAATGTCCACAAAGGACTAAATAGTGCCCGAAAAAAGGAGAGAAATAGAACGCAGATAAAAACCTAATTACCAATAGGATGAAGTTCGACGAGAAGACCACAACACCATGGCCATGCAGAAGATGGTTGCGGAGGCACACAAAGCAATCGCTTAATGATAATCGCTACCCAGTGCTATCCTCAGTTGAGGGATGATATAAGCAGACTCGAATTTTAAAAATTCGTAAACCATCACCATGCATAAGTACTATCGTTGAATGTTCGTATGACAGCGGGAGCGCCGTGAAAGAAACGTAACTGCTTGGTGGTGGGGAATGGAAGAGGGGAGGGAGGGCACAAACAGGCGTTCGTGGCGCTAGTGGTGTGGAGGTATCATGCATGCCTCCCACGCATGCGACCCGGGTTCAAATCCCGGCTGGCGCACGTGTTGTGAGAAAGTTTCTGGACTAACAGTCTCTTTGGTAATCCATGGAATTGAAGGCCTAACAACAGAGAGAAACTGCGTCTTCCACAAAGGCTCAACGCTGGAGCCGTTGAACGGCGTTATCGTCCTAGTTCCCTACTAGGGGCAATTTCTTAGGACACAGTGTTACAATTTCAGCATTTAAGGATGTCAACTATCATAGGGCGGAGCTTCTACCAACACGTAGGTTCTACGACATTGCTCAGTAAGGCGACCTATCCAACTGTTTGGGTGCAAGCAAAGACGTTAGCAGTGGGAAACCCCCAGATGTCTACTAATTTTCCCGACCGTAGCGAACTTGCGTTTACAACGCGGATAAGGGGAAAGAAAACGCTTATTCTCCTCCCCTTGTATGGTCCCTCTCTCTCTCTCGGAGGAAACGCTTTTTGCGTAACAGGCACTCATTTCTTTTATTTCCCAGCTGGATCACGAGGCTGATTTATGGCTCCTGCAAATGCGTACATCCACGCGCACACGCACAAGAGCTGTATTTGCGCATGTACCACAAAACCACAGAGTGCAACTGATATGGGGTGATGGTGGCGACTATGCTGGAGATGGATGTGAACCTGTTTTGCAGTGCTGGTTGGTTATTTATGCACCTGTTTGCTCATCTGCAATTGCTTGGTCAGTGATCCCCTAACGGTGTTGGATGTGAAGCTGTTTTCTTCGGTTTCAGTGCTGTTTTGTCGGATGAAACTAGTTGGTTATTTGTACACCAGTATATTCGCTTTGAGGACTGTTAACTTGATGTTTCAAAAAACTACATTCCGCTTCAATAGTAGGCTCTTTCGGGTTTTGGTCGTGGGTTACCTCAGGGTTACCGTGGTTTCTACCTTCGCCTCAAAGACTACAATACAATATATTGAGCGTACAGGGGGTTTGCAATTTATTTTTCAGTCTCACTAGAAAAAAGGAGTGTTTTGTTTGATTTAAAGGAAATCCAATGGACTAGGAATTCGCGGTAGTAGATAGGTTTCGTACGGTAACTACGTGCATTTAAACCTCTGCTGTGCTATTAATAACCCACCCAACCCCTTTAAGGCACTGTTTGCTGTTCCTGAAATAGTGTGGACGAATTCATGAATCCGCGATAGTTGAACCGCGAAGTGCTGTTTACTCCAAATAAGCGCCTTCGTTGGCAGCGACTATTACGGCTTCAATCTGAGTCCCCTACAAGTTGCTCTCTAGTGGATCGTCAAATTGTTGTTACTCCTAGCTACCTGTGTATTTGAAGTGAGTCTGTTAACTAAATATTATACCGCCTTTCCGCTAACTTCTCTTGGCTAGCTGTGTGCCAAAATGCTAGCGGAAGCGCGTTTGATGAATGTGTGAGCCTGTTTTGCTCGAGCGCGAGCGCAAGAAAGGGATTTTATGGTGCTGTTTTGTGCTCTAGTTAGTTAGTTAGTTGGTTTTTTATGCACTTGTTTGTTTGCTGTGCTTGGAGGAGGCAATAAACTCCCGCCTCCATTGAGTTCAAAGCAATCGTCCTGAAGGTTTCAGACAGCATTGAACAGTAGGCTCGTTCCTTCATTTACTTCTTACCTTTCTGAGAAATCTCCTAGGTGTCCTCGCTATGCGAATGTGGTCTTTCTTCCCTTTTCCCTGAATCCCCTTATGGGATTACCTGATAGGTGGCTTTAGCCCAGTTCTACCGAAAGCGTTTGCCTCCTCGAGTTGGTGGAGAAGCGCTGCTTTTTTTCCCCCGAATCTCTTTGCCGCTCTAACGAGCGAGCTTGGCTTTTTCTTTCCAGCCTGCCTTGCGTGCCTAATGCACAGGATCTCTCTCGCTGTGAGTGCATCTCTTTGCCCCTTTCTCCCTTCCCCTTCTAATTGAATGGGATGGGTGATTCGTAGAAATCCAGGCAACACCTAAGTAGCCTGGAAGTGAGGGAGAAACTGTCAATTTATTGAGCGTTATGCTGCTTTTGAGTGGCACACTGGTAGGCAAAATGACGAATGAGTGATGCGGGGAATTACACACTCGAATGAACAAGAAGCATATTTAGAGTTGATGTTGTGATGAAGTCTCCACAACATGAGGATTTGGAGAAAGTCACTTTCAACTGGTAGTTTGTTTCGTCTAAGCTCAGTATAGACAGAGATTACTAGGGTTTTTCGTCCGGAAATTGGAAGCTTGATCGGTGTATGCAACCGGGTGCTGCTTTGTGGCCCTTTTTGGCGAATCATGTGGTTGCTCTGTGGGTTTATGGTAATAAGGCTTGGTCTCGTTATTTCCTCGCTTTGTTTCCAAAAAGTGCTAACGTGATATTCTCATGTCGGTCTCTTCAGTAAAGGCAGGGTCACTAGGCCCCTGTCTACGGAACTAAACTCGTGGGAATGGGAGGTACACATTGAGTGGTTAAGACGTGTTAAAAACGTCCCTGCTTCGTGGTCTTCAAACCTAACGAGGCATTTCTGTGCGGGCTATTGTCGGTCACGTTCATCCTCAGCATATTTTGTCCACTTTACTCAGCTCTGGGGCTGGTAGAGTTTCAGCTGAGGTAAATTTCGCTGTCTGTCTAATCTAACTCGACTTTTTTTCCTAATTTCGCACCCACAGACCTCCGGAGGACATGAGTAACTGTGTCTCCACCTCACATTCCCTTGACACACACATCTCGACCTCCACGACGGCCTCGGCCACGCCCTCCAAGACGGTCCTGGAGCCCGTCGAACCGCCGCCGCCGCCACCGCTTCCGCCAGCGCCACCTTCACCGCCCCCCCCGCAGAGCGAGCAGGTGGAGCAGATGCTCTCCCGACTGAAGCGCCGCGAGGAGGGGGACTCTGGCCTCAATGGTGGTGTTGTTGAGGGTGAGTCTTATTCTGCCTGTCTTGTGACTTTTCTCTCGTTGATAAAGTGGTTGAGGTTTTGAGTATTTCCAATAAGCCTAAGACGTACTCTCCTCGTTTTGCAGTGTTTTTACCTGTTGAATCCTGTTTTCGCTTTTTTGCCTCTCTTGAAGTCTTGGGATTCTACGCTTGTCAAACATGCCGTAAACTTGCTTGCCTTATAAATCCAGGTAGTCTTGTTCAATCTAAGGTGTCTCATGAGATTTTACCTAAGCATTTCCCTTGGGGCTAGTAGGTGGGGGCATTTTCACTTGAAGATGTTAGTGCTTTGCTGTTGAAGCTGGAATGCGAGGTAGTGAATTTATCGGAGATTCAATCACCAAGAAGTAATATTTTGGTGCTCCAAAGGTACTCTTCTTCGGCTAAACGCTCCTCCTGTTTGAATCTCAATTGCACTTTGAATTGCATTCAATAGTTGCTGCCTCTCATCAGCCGGCTTCGTAATTGAAGGCACGAAACACGGTATTTGCCCTAATTCGATTAAAAGCCGAGTACGGCGGCTTGTAATGAAACTAATTCCTTGGTGGCGGCAATTTTCCACTCACACAAATCTTCGGTTACACAGAAACTTGCGTTGGGTGGTGGGGAGGAGTGGGGTTTTTGCAATCCGCTCACTTTAAGTCAGGTACGTGTGCCCTCTCCCCGCACCACTTGTGGATCACTGACACGATTCAAAATCGGCAATTAGGCGGCGCAAAGTGCACGGTGCCTCGGGGCGCATTAAACCCGCGTTGCACTTATTAATTTGTGCGCCGTGGTGAAGCTCGCACACAATAAGTGAGGCGTGGGAGGGGTGGGGTGTGCTCGACCCTTTTATTGGAAATGAAATGTCCTACCTTGATGGTGTTTGTGAACCTGTTGTTTGGTTGAGGTGATTCTTAGTGGTGAATGAGGCCTGTTAGGATCGAGATCACTTTGACGAAGATTCTGTTGGTCAGACAGCCTCAGCGCTTCCGGAACCCATCGTGGAAGCTGGAGGCCTTTTAAGTCCCAAACTGTGGTCATGAAGGAGAATTGAATTTACCAATACGTGCAAGAAAACACCTAGGGACCAACATTTCTAATTGGCAATTATTCGACTGCAATCCATTTCGATATCCTCGTCAGTTCGAAGTCGACGCTTGCTTTGAATCGCTGAATCATCCACTTGTAGACTGCAGTCCTGTTTGGACTCGAACGAATTCCGTAAGCCTTTTTTGCAAAGACTCGACATTATACTGGTGAATCCAAGTTTCGTCTCTGGTGGTAATTTCGGCTGCTTCAATTTTGTTCTGCATTGATAAGGAGAGGTTCCTTCAATGTAGATTATGAATCTCATTCCCCAAATTGAAAATCAGGTAGCCATCTGGCTGGCAATTATTCGCGTACGATCTGTTTCAATTGGATTTTGAGCAACAGCTTCGATGTTTTGCTTTTTTACCTGGTATTACATGCGAGCCAGGGTGGTCTTCAAAGGCGTCGTCTCTTCCTTTGAAAACTGCAGTCCTTTGTTCCTTTCCATTGACCTTATTTCAATATTTGTGGAAATCCGTGGTGGTCGAAAGAGTGGTTTCTCTTTTAGAGGGCCTAAAGGATACAGAGACCTGCCTGAAACTGATTGCAGGTAACTAGAAGCCAGGTAAACACCCCGTTGAGTTTTCTAACGTGTTTTTCTCTTTCACTAGTTTAAACTTGATAAGTTTTCTGCCGTTGCACAGTTCGACCCACCCTTGCAAAACGTAATAGAGTGGTGTTTCTCATTAGTTTGTTCGTTTTTAGTTTAAGTACAGTCCCTCTTAAAGCCCCATGAATTGGTGCATCCAAGATGGTGATATTTGGACAACGAAACAGTGGGAACGTAGAAGCTGAAGTCATGCAGCCTCGTCTTCTTTCGGGGGGTTAGTACAGCCTTTTTGACAAGTGCGATTTTGCTCTGAGTGGTAGATTTTGCTCTCGTTATGGTTTAGAAATGGATTTTGTTATTTTGATTGATGATTGATGGTTTGTGTGTATTTCATATGCTTCCAGCGTCAATTAACACTTTTTATGAATGGAGATTTGTTCCACTGAGTTTAGTAAAAGAGCGATTAACGGAGTTCAATCCTTCAGTTGAATTTGGATGTGTGAAATTATTCCGTTCTTACGTCATCTTTTCTAACTGGCATGCGAGTTGAATTTTGAGCATGTGAAGCATGTGGGTTATTCCACTGTGTTTAGGCAGCCACTGGTAAAAAGCTTTTAATTGTTGTTGGCTCACTTAGTCGTACAAAATGGCGCCTTAAGTTCTCGCCATTCTCCACGGCAAGTTGGTCAGTAGATTAATGCATTTTATAGCTTAGGAATAAGGCTGAGAATATGTGGCACAGATATTGTGTCCAAAACGAAGTATCTCCTTGTCTCACACTTCATTTACTCAACATATTTGGTTGCCAGCACTTTCAACTCTCTGTTGGGTACAAGTACTTAAACCGTTTTACTCTGGATGTGTTTTTCTCCGTCTTAAGTCTCTATTATGCCTGTTCAGTCGCCAGACTCCCGATTCTACAAGCTAAGGGGATGGACAAGGCTTTAATTTCTGCGTGTCCGCTTTTAGACAAGAGAAATTTTGTCTAGTAGTCACATGAACGAACAGCTTGTATTTAGGATGAAGTCAAGGACACCGTCGAGCTATGTATAGTAAGAAGCACCACTTGTAGAGTAACAAATGTGTCAGAAGAGCTCTGTCTTTTTGTGATGACTGTCTGGATCCAAGGGGGGCGCTAGATAGTAACTCAGACCATGACTGGTTTGTCTAAATTTCGGCCTAAGTGGCCTTACGCCTTAAGGCGTCATCCAGCATCGACCCCTCTTCTATTCCGCTTGAGGTCTGAGTTTAAGGGCAAATTATACCCACCGGCACAGGGAAAGGCAGGACAGCAGAGGTAGCGCGTTGTCTGTCGCGGCCACTGCTGCTCTTTTGTTTACTCAAAAAGGGAAGACCACGTCTTGATTGGCTCAAAGGGACAAGCCAAGAAACGACGTGTACCTGAGTTGTCTCACACCTCTCTCACCTGGGGGTGGGGGGGGTTAATTTTAGCAGATGGAAATAGGTGTAGGTGGTGTTTTTGTTCTCTCCCTCAGCTGGGTTGCCTCTTTTTTCCGGAAAAAAGAAAACTGGAAAGTAGGGCGCTGTGGACCGCGGTTGTTGTTTCAAAGGCTGGAGAGCGTGGGCGGGAATTTGGGGAACGTGGGAGCAAAACGTCGCCTCTTCTTTGATGTGAACACTTTGTGGTGGGTGGGGCTTAAAAAGAGAGTCTGTCGAACACCCTCGAACAGCAGTTCTGTTGAGTTCCGCATGAAAGTGTGTGGTAATTGTGCTTTGAACGAGAGTGGAGATGACGCTTTGGTGAGAAATTGACCGCCAGGAAGAATTCGCATCGCATTAGCTACTCGGAGATGATGAGTCCCCAAAACCAGATCAAGGAAAGACGTCCATTCCAGAGGGCTTATTACTGAGGTGTCTTTAAGGTGTATAAGTGTGTACAGGCACTAAAGTTTGGTTGACCTGATCTGGCGATAAACAAGTTTGGCCAATTAGATTAGGGTTAAATGATTTGTAATATGGGAGAAGGTGTACGCACCAGAACGCTTATTGGAAACCTGTGTTCGTTTGAGTCTTGGACTCGCGGACTCACACAATTCGATTGGAGACGGGGAGTCCGGTAGCTGGGTTTTGGCAGGCTTTGTGCGAGCTCTGAGAACATGGTATTGATTAGATTGTCTAGACGGCTTAGCTGGCGTCATTCCGCCACGAAGTTGGTGAAATGCGATATTCTGGCGATATTCTGATTTACTCAACAAGGTCCTATTGATAACTACGTGTCATGGCATGAGAAACGTCCATCTAAGCCTAATGTGAGTAGAACATTGTGGGTTGGGATAATATATAGTTTTTACCCACCTGGTCCTGCATATGGCTTTTGTCAGTTTCCAACAAAATTTTTATCCTGCTCTGAAGTTGATTACGTGTTTGTCTATGCCAAAACTTCCGTTTAATCCTCTCTCTTGAGGGGCTCGTGACTCCGTTTATTTTTCGGTAGTTTTAACCTAACCAATGAGCTCGGTGGATTTTCATCCCTGCGTTTCTTGCCCTCGCAACTCTGCTCCGAGTATTTCAGCTCTGGGCTGTCTGAGTTACTTTCTCGGCGGAGTATTAAAACCCCTATTTTTTCTTTCTCTCTCTCGAAACTGTGCTGTCATTTGTCATGGTGGGGATAGGGTTTGGAGATCGGAACATTTACTTTCTCCCTCTTGCGGGTTGTGTGCGTTGCCTGGTGACGATTCCTTTCACTTTCCGTCTGCTCAGAGCAAAAGGAAGGGAGTTAAAAGTCCATCTAGTCTCCAGTTTTTGACCAACCTGCAGAAGGAAACACCAAGACACTATAGAAAGCGGATTTAGTGGGAGAATACTCCCACTGGAATATCACGACATGCGTTGTTTCTGGTAAAGAATGGTCCCCTGTTTCTATAGAATGTGGTCTTTTCACTCCCTGACTTCAATTCGGCAATGCTGCAGTGAATAGAACTCAAGCATAGACTGTACTTACCCTCCCACACTCTAAAAGTACTTCGCCCGTCCAGGCATTTTTGAGCTATTAGTCTTCAAGATGAATTTTAAAGCAGCTAAAGCGCATCGAGGTGGTTTGTGTAAGCTCCCCTCAGCGGTTGGTGACGTCACTTCGTGGAATAAGGCCCACTTCCGCTCCACATTCTTAAAGGGGAAGGGGAGTAGAAGCTTTCGTTTTGCTTTTCGCGGAGGAAAAGTGCTGCGGTCATGCGCCATCTTTTTCTGAATCCCCACATTCCGCCCTGATGAAACTATCAAAAGCCTAGGCAAAATGTTTCCTCTCAAAGGAAAATTTTTACAAATTCACCCAATAATCATCCCTGACGATGTTGCATTGTTGAGGTTCTGGCTTGATTTTAATTCCATCTGAGAGATGCTTCAGGAAATTTCCTAGTCCATAGCTTCGAAGGGAGGTTAGTTAGTAAGGGAGTAGCATGAAATGTTACTTGTCACAATTTTATTGGCTATTATAGTGAAAATGAGGTCTTGAGGTGGATGTACTTCTGTGCGTTGAATTGCTACTGTTTCTAGCTAAGCTGGCTAACTTGAGTGAAATGCTCGATGCCGTTGTGTTCTTGTTTGTGAAAAAGTCACGGAAGTAAATTTTCCATTGATGGTAGTCGGTCAATGTCCCTACACCCATGACCCAACACTTGAGTTGATTGCTCATTGAGTCGTTTTGCCAGCTTCCACGCTAATCCGCTCATTGTCTCTCCTTGTGCACTAGCCGCTCCCTTCCGGCCACCAATCAGCGACCGAGGCCACCTGCCCCGAAGCCTCCCCCTTCTCACCACGCCGGCTGCTGCTGCTGCTGCTGCGTCGACGACATCAGCAGCTGCTCCGGAGCAGAAGCCACGCTCGCCCTCTTCAGCAGTTGTGGGGGAGTTTGGCAGTCCCGCCGCTGAAATGGTCTCCTTCTCCCAGACCCACGACGATGACGGTGGCGATGAGGAGATCTTCTGCTCCCCCATGCCCCTCAAGCCCCCCGCGACCTCCTCCTTCCCCCTTTAAATTTAAAGTAGTTAAAACCTTTTAAAAAATGAGAGACGTCTCGAACTCAAAGAGGCCAAATTCGTCGGTGCTGCTCGTATGGCAGGTCCTATTGTAACAGACCTACAGGACTCAGTTTCCACAAAAACTGTTCTTCGTCGGCAATTGTGCAAATCTAATTTTTAGGGAAGAGCTGAAATTAGAAAACCTCAAAGACGAATGTTTCAAGGCGTTTAGAGTGAAGGAGTAGTGGATTACTACCGATCTATTATAAAAGCGGTCTTCGTTTGGTAGGGTTACTATATCAAAGAGCGTTTACGGTGGTTTGGGCAGTACAGGAAGCGGAACGTTTTCTGTCGTGCTCGGCTAATTGAATTCCTCCTTCCCTAGCCTAGGTGCGTCTCTCCCGACTTATTGATGAGTGCAAGTAAGGAGGAGGTAGGATTTCGGCTTACGAGCATGCCGAGTCCTCCTCCTCCTCCCCCATTTGTGTTCTCAAAATAACCCCTCTTTTCTCCTCACCACCACCCACCCACGCGCGCGCGTCGCAACTGATAATTGAGTTTTGATTAATCCTTTTTCATGAACATCCAGACGAAGTTTTGTTGGGATGTGGGGGTATTTTGGTATCGAAAAAACGAGGCTCTAGAAACCGTTTTTTGGGGTTTATACTGCTGCACACATGATCAAGCACATGGCTACTTGGCTGTTAATTTTTTATGGCAGTAAGGCAAAGTGGCATCGGGGTTTTTTTATTACCAGTTTTAGTTGGTCACATGGGTGAGGAGTAGGGCAACCTTCTCTCTTCAACGAAGCGCACATTTTAGTTTGCAATCAGCCACCTAATTCCGCTCCATGATACAAACTTTTCGCCAAATGGGCCGTTTTCGGAACTCGTTCGCTGGAGTGGTATGAAAACCGTGTTGTTCCCAGCACAGTTCCAACTACCAATCGACTCTAGAGAGGCACTATTCCCATCTCCCTTTTGATTGCCCCCTCTTTGGTGCATCCACTGAGAAGGGTAGCGGCTGCGTGGTGGTGGTGGTGACGGTGGTGGTTCTGTTTCATTTTTTACGAGACTTGCATGTCCCATTGGCAGTAAATTAAAGCTGTTTTGGGCAAGCCCACGCCTTCTGTTGCTACCTAAAGTAGCGTGGGTCATCGGGATTCCTCTAAATAAGTAGGTACAACCAGGCTTCTAATACTCCCACACAACCCGCCAAGTGTGTTTTGAGGGAGAACAGAGTACGCGGGCATTCCCTCTCCACTATTACCAGTAGGTGTTGTGTTTGCCTTGTCATGCTGAAACACTGCACCATCGCTTGCGTTATTGGCAGTGGCATGGAAGTGGACTCATTCCATTCGTTACAGGAGTTCGTGTCCCATCCAGCGGTGAGTGTCACGCAAATGTCACTTGGTGTGGCTCTCCACTGTTGGTTTTGCAATGAGCTGTCAGAGTTTACTGAAGAAGGGGTCAACGGAAGCATTTCCTGGAGACTCGTAGTGGTAGTAGTAGTAGTCTGGAAGCGTGTCCTCCACCTACTACAAGCTGCGGCTACTCGTCTGCCAAGTGTAGTAGCCCACTTCTCTTACTGTTCAAATGGAGGGAGGAAGTCTCATCAATGCAATAATCGTGTGTTTAATGTGGGTGTGATTCACGCATTGACAACAACTGTTTTACGTGTTCTGGTGATTCACGACTCGATTGGTGAAGGTTCGAGTCCTAGAAAGGGGGTTTCATGTGGTCTCAAGGGGGATTTTGGCAACAGTTCACCTGTGTGGTGACTCATTGGTCGCGCTTTGTGTGTGCGGCCTCTCTCTCTCTCTCTGCCCTCCCCCTCCCCAAATCAGCAAAAACGCCTTTGAGAGTAGTAACTAGTTTCCTGTTACTCCAGTGGGCGAGTGCGGTTTTCCCTTGGTTTTTGGTTTTCTTGGCACAAGCACTTTGGAGCATCAATCAGTTTTGGGGTAGGTGTGACTGGGAAAGAAGGGGTGGGGTGTCTCCTTGACAGTGACTAGCCTGCTTTCGACATCTGCAGCAGAAAAAAAAGCTAGAGGCGAGATGGAAAAGGCACTTTTGAATGCTTTCTTACTACTTCGAGAATAACTGTGTGTGTGTGTGTGTAAGCTCAACTCAAACGTGCTGTCTCAAGGGTTGCACCGTTTTTGTTGGAGGTTTTTAATCGTACGACAATTCTTCCTTCCATCGGGTAGTTTGAAAATGGGTTTTAGTACCTAAAGCTTCAGGCTACAGTGACACTTGTGTTTACGCGCACACGCGTTCAAAGGGAGTGATGGTCGAGTTTGTGCTACTGCTTGCTTATTTGTTTGCATTTTTGAGATTGAGATCTTTTAATGGTCATCCTGAGGTCGATCGATAGGTCAGGATGGTTTCCGATGGAGGCAAATGCACCCGAGGAAATAAACGGAATCTCTCCAAGGGTGTATCACAATGCTCACGGGATTTCGTTTATAAATTAATATATTTTCCAAAAGCATCACATACATGTGAACTTGTCTCAACTTAGCTGCAATCCAGGACAGTCTCCAGGTCCGAAGAAGTCTAGGGGTATTGGCACTCTGTTTTGGTTCTTCTGGTTCATTAATATGGGTGGTTCGGTTTGGCAAGAACAAGGTGTCTGAGTAAGCTAAGCCCGTTGCATCATCTTACGCAACCCCTGAAGAATGCGTTGACGCCTGTTTCTTTTTGGAATTTAGAATCAGACCTGTAAACCCAAGTCTCATCTCTGTTGGTAAATTTCACCTCCATAAATGGCTCTTCTTCATCTGTTACTTCGACCAGGTCGCTGCAACGCTTTTGCAGCCCATCGTGAAAGCGGAAGCTTTCTCTGTCCCAAATTAGGTCTCGGAGAATTGAATTTGCCGATCCGTTGGAGAAAAGTGTCTACGTTACGGTACTGACTAACAGATTGGCAGATATTCTCCGCCGATACTGTTTGATTAAGTTTTGAGGAGCAGTTGGTCGTCTTCAAAGTCGTCGTCTCCTGAATTCACTTGTATATTGTAGTCTCCTTAAGAGCACGACTTTCATGCGGGTTTTTCAAAGCCCAGGTGATCGGTGTTTCTTTTCCATGCAAATTTTACCAAGGGAAATTGAGTGATATTTGACCTTATCTCAAAGTACCTGTTTACTCTTTTTGTCTGAAACTTGGTTGTGGGTAAACACTCACTCGAGTGTTTCGACATATTTTGCCTCGTTTATGCCCGTTAAAGGTCTTGAAAAGAGCTTGAAAGAGACATTGTCAATAATTGCCAAACAAGAAAGAGGGGACATGATGGGGAGTGTGTCCCTCCTTGCCTAAAGTGCACCCAATCACTGCACCAAAAAGCAGCAGCTGTAGGAGTAGGCTGTCAAAAGCAGCAATGGCTATAGCGTCCCTCCCTCTGCTTCTGTGACGGGGTGGTGTGGGTTGGGGGCATGCCCTGTTGCCTCTTGACCTTTTGTGGAGATGAGATAAATCGCTGGCGTCTGGGAAAGGGGATGTCACAGCACTGTGTATTTATTGTCGCGGCTGACTGGGGACATTGTAGTTAGCCAGTTTCAGGACTAACTGTCTCTTTGGTAATCCATGGAATTGAAGGCCTAACAACAGAGAGAAACTGCGTCTTCCACAAAGGCTCAACGCTGGAGCCGTTGAACGGTGTTATCGTCCTAGTTCCCTACTAGGGGCAATTTCTTAGGACACAGTGTTACAATTTCAGCATTTAAGGATGTCAACTATCATAGGGCAGAGCTTCTACCAACACGTAGGTTCTACGACATTGCTCAGTAAGGCGACCTATCCAACTGTTTGGGTGCAAGCAAAGACGTTAGCAGTGGGAAACCCCCAGATGTCTACTAATTTTCCCGACCGTAGCGAACTTGCGTTTACAACGCGGATAAGGGGAAAGAAAACGCTTATTCTCCTCCCCTTGTATGGTCCCTCTCTCTCTCTCGGAGGAAACGCTTTTTGCGTAACAGGCACTCATTTCTTTTATTTCCCAGCTGGATCACGAGGCTGATTTATGGCTCCTGCAAATGCGTACATCCACGCGCACACGCACAAGAGCTGTATTTGCGCATGTACCACAAAACCACAGAGTGCAACTGATATGGGGTGATGGTGGCGACTATGCTGGAGATGGATGTGAACCTGTTTTGCAGTGCTGGTTGGTTATTTATGCACCTGTTTGCTCATCTGCAATTGCTTGGTCAGTGATCCCCTAACGGTGTTGGATGTGAAGCTGTTTTGTTCGATTTCAGGGCTGTTTTGTCAGGACTGTTAACTTGCGGTTTCAAAAAACTACATTCCGCTTCAATAGTAGGCTCTTTCGGGTTTTGGTCGTGGGTTACCTCAGGGTTACCGTGGTTTCTACCTTCGCCTCAAAGACTACAATACAATATATTGAGCGTACAGGGGGTTTGCAATTAATTTTTCAGTATCACTAGAAAAAAGGAGTGTTTTGTTTGATTTAAAGGAAATCCAATGGACTAGGAATTCGCGGTAGTAGATAGGTTTCGTACGGTAACTACGTGCATTTAAACCTCTGCTGTGCTATTAATAACCCACCCAACCCCTTTAAGGTACTGTTTGCTGTTCCTGAAATAGTGTGGACGAATTCATGAATCCGCGATAGTTGAACCGCGAAGTGCTGTTTACTCCAAATAAGCGCCTTCGTTGACAGCGACTATTACGGCTTCAATCCGAGCCCCCTACAAGTTGCTCTCTAGTGGATCGTCAAATTGTTGTTACTCCTAGCTACCTGTGTATTTGAAGTGAGTCTGTTAACTAAATATTATACCGCCTTTCCGCTAACTTCTCTTGGCTAGCTGTGTGCCAAAATGCTAGCGGAAGCGCGTTTGATGAATGTGTGAGCCTGTTTTGCTCGAGCGCGAGCGCAAGAAAGGGATTTTATGGTGCTGTTTTGTGCTCTAGTTAGTTAGTTAGTTAGTTGGTTTTTTATGCACTTGTTTGTTTGCTGTGCTTGGAGGAGGCAATAAACTCCCGCCTCCATTGAGTTCAAAGCCATCGTCCTGAAGGTTTCAAACAGCAATGAACAGTAGGCTCGTTCCTTCATTTACTTCTTACCTTTCTGAGAAATCTCCTAGGCGTCCTCGCTATGCGAATATGGTCTTTCTTCCCTTTTCCCTGAATCCCCTTATGGGATTACCTGATAGGTGGCTTTAGCCCAGTTCTACCGAAAGCGTTTGCCTCCTCGAGTTGGTGGAGAAGCGCTGCTTTTTTTCCCCCGAATCTCTTTGCCGCTCTAACGAGCGAGCTTGGCTTTTTCTTTCCAGCCTGCCTTGCGTGCCTAATGCACAGGATCTCTCTCGCTGTGAGTGCATCTCTTTGCCCCTTTCTCCCTTCCCCTTCTAATTGAATGGGATGGGTGATTCGTAGAAATCCAGGCAACACCTAAGTAGCCTGGAAGTGAGGGAGAAACTGTCAATTTATTGAGCGTTATGCTGCTTTTGAGTGGCACACTGGTAGGCAAAATGACGAATGAGTGATGCGGGGAATTACACACTCGAATGAACAAGAAGCATATTTAGAGTTGATGTTGTGATGAAGCCTCCACAACATGAGGATTTG
>JAUOZQ010001270.1:0-15415 GCA_030710315.1 Anomotaenia brevis
GACAACCTCTTTAAATCACCAAGATAGTTAATTGGGACGCTAATTGCATCCACACCAAATTAAAATGTATTTCGTTTATTTTTCATGCTATTTTACTATTTTTTATAAATCTTATGGAAAAATCAGTGACTTGGTAAATCAATATGTGAAAAAAATATTACGAGCATTGAAATTCGTAAAAAAATTTATACGAATGTTAATAGGATAATTGATATGCAGAAGAACTAAAATATAATTGATTTAAATGCAATATTTTAAAAAGCAATTAATCGTTTTAAGCCACGCCTTATTGTTCTAAGTATTGCTTAAGTTATCTAGACGACTAACTTTCAGATACTTCCATAATGATAAGTAGTGGCAATTCTAAAGCACGTAAATGATGGCTTATAGAGGTATGGGATTTGAATAAACGTCGTACACGTCATCTACTATTAAACCTCATTTGTCACTATATAGTTAATATTTAGTTCTAACAAATGTTAATAAAATGGAATTTTGCACAGTAATAAAATTTATATCTTTGTAGTATCTAGGCTTGAAAGTATGTTATTTACAAAATGAATTCAACTTGTAAATGTCTTATATAATTTCTCTGAATCGTTAGTCTCTATATAATTTTTGAAATACAATCTCAAATGAAAAAGTTTAACGTTTATTTCAGAGTTGATTAATTAAACAAAGAAATTGAAATAATTTGAAGAGATAAAGCACCTTATAGAGAATCGTAATCATAAAAAGTGATGTATTTTTTTAAATCATTGTTACGTATAGAATACAGCTTACACAATACAATTTCAACATAACGTGAAAATTATTAATGCTGCATAGCAAGGCATATTGAGGTTACCTTACATGATTGGTGATATTAAAAATGATTTCATAGGAGCAGTTTAAAGAAAAATTATATAGCTCTAGAAAAATATGATTGATGGCATTAAAAGCAAGTGAAATCGATATTTAAAATACAGCTTTGCCTGTGCGAACAGTGAACAAGGGCACTGTTTTAATAAACCTGCTTTGGACTTTTTAAAGTGAAATTCCTAGTACTTTTCGATCTGCTGCTCTTTCGCAATCTTGGTTTGTATCTTTCTCATTATAAACATAAAATATTTTGGAGTTATTTAGGAGAAGAAATAGGACGCACTTTGGGACCTCCCTGATTTAAACTCATTTTCATCACATATAAATGTTGAGCATTGCACAATAAAAACTACCACAAATTACTGTTGTTTTATTATTTTTTACTTTTTTTAATTTTAAAACAGTTTTGTAAACAATCAATTATTTAGTTTTTAATCAACGGAAATACATAAATTTGTCGAAGTGTAGCAATAAGGAACCACTTATGCCATTAAAAGACCATGAGCCGATTTGCCATTCATTTCAATAAATCCATCCTCTCTGATTTGCTAAGACTGCTCAGCAAGGTTTCTATGTAAAGTCAGTTGATTTAAATTGTAGCCTCGCTTGTTCGAAAAAAAGTACAATCAAAATGAAAAAAACGGATCTTATTCATAAAATATATAAACATGACCTGGTACGTAGAAAAGAATTTGCAAATGCATGAAATTTAACGAAAATTTACCCTTTCGAACAAAATAGCCTGCATATTTACTGGAAAAATGCTTTCAAAAATATTCTAAATCTTCAAGAAATCGCCTTTTACGATGCAAAGAAAACTGTATCATAAAATATCCTTAACCATTCATTATTATTTTGGAAACATTTCTCACGGAAATATGGTTCTGCATTTGTCCAACACTCTATATCACACCTTTTGCAGTGAATGTTTTAAGGCATAGTTGCATTTAGCAACAATGCATTGAAAAAGCCTTGCGACAAATGCTTTTTTGTGAGAAAAACACATAATGTGCTAAATATTGGATGCCTTGATAATTTTTATTCTGGAAATGTGCCTAATAGTTTTCTCACTGAATAAAGCTGTTTAACGACATAAAAATAGGCATGCTCGAATGGCTCTTTATACAAATTAAATAGAATAAAACATGTTAATTTTATCAAACGTTGAAATAAAGTTGTATATATGCATAGAACCAGATAGCTAAATGCCTATCTAATTGGTTGATATTTTGCATAGATTGGGGCAATTTGATCTACCTATGCTTTATGTAAAATCAGTCGGTTAGAGAGTATTAAAGACATCTGAGAGGATTGGCGATTTCAGAATGCCGTTGTTAGAACCAAAACGTAATTTTGAAGAGAATGGAGTAAAAATTAAAAGCATGTAAAAGTTTTCCACCTAACTAGCTAACTAATTAACTAACTTTTCAAACAATTAGCCAATCCTTTTGAGTCAACAACTGCGCTTACTCCTTTTTCGTGCACGCTTTTAAATAGTATAATTTCAATCAATTTGCAAGTGCAAAACTAGTTCTTAAAAAACTCACTTGTTTAGGCCCAAAAGTTTTCTTAGTTGTAAATAAATAGTATTAAAATTAATTCATAAATTTCGAATGCTATTTTTTCAAAGAGTAAGCAATATCTCTTCAAAATTGCATCACAAGACAAAATATTTTTAAGTAGGGGACTTTTAGAGAGCATTAAAAGGGTTTCCTTAGACATTTTCGGCTTACACTTAACACGGCAATATTAACTAGATGAATCAGGGAAAAAATATCGAATTTTTTAAATAAGAGACCATTTTGTATGCTTTTTCCTCAAGTTGTCACATTGTATTTTAATTTCATACGAATTGCAGAAGTTTTGTGTGTCTTTTGTTTATTTTTCAGAGACATTTGAATCCAACTTAATTTTTAGCAGCAGAAAACGCAATACTGGTTATCTGATAGGCAGCAAACAACTTCGATTTCCAGACAATTTAAAAATAAAAAAGTTTTCATTAAAGTTCTGATTGAATTAAAGCAGGGCATAAATTTCTTTGCAATACATTATGGATGTAAATTGTGATTTAAAAAAACCTTTTTGGCAATAACATCAAAATTATAAAATCTCTCATAAATTAATTTCCACTTCTTCGTTATTTATAAAAAAGAGCTTCATCACTATTAAATGGGCAAGAGCTAAGCTACTGCTGTGTTAAAGAACAACCCATGTTGGGACTGTTTGACAACTGGCGTTCATACACTTATGTAAATCAGATGTGCATACCTATTTCTTGGCGAACCAAGTCTAACTTCTATTCACACTCACGTTGTGCGAGCATTTTCAGCCCGTAAACTTAAAAAGCTAACTTGATTGAGCCATTTTATAATAGGCATGCAATGACTACATTTGACATCTAATAAAATTGAAAGAATTAATTGGCCATGCAATTTCCATAACAAATGCTGGAAAATGTGTCTTGCTATTTTACCTAACCCTATAATATTTTCTTTTTCTCTGTTTCAGGCTTAGGAAAGTATTTAAAAAATGATTTTTTAGTGGCTTGACACCTTTTACACTTTGAGTGACTTGCGATTAAGCATCATTGTTAAGGGCTATTTGCAGGTGTTATTCACAACAGCTTTTATCGAATACTCACCGTTCCGCTTATGTGTGTCAAACCGAATTAAAATCTGTTCCATTTAATTAAATTGGATTTGCCCTAACCAAAACTCATCCTTACTGCTTCTCATTCAGAAGTGCCAAACGACTCCCGCCTTTCAGTTTCATTTTCATTACTTTCATAGCTTGCAAAGCAGTGGGGTTTTTAAATCTATAGAAATTTCTTAATTATATTATGGACATGTATTTGTATGGGCAATATTTTGTAATTTTAATATTTTGTAGTTCCATTTATTCGGAATTACCGATGGTATTTTCAAAAAAATTATATATATATGTAAATTTGGTGTTGCAGAAAAGTGTTCCCTAACAGATTCGTAACACGAGAAAATAACAAAACAGAAAAACAATGATTTAACATATTTTTTACCTTAAACAAATGGTGTTGCATTATATTTGCTCGATTGGCAACAATGTTTCCACTTTTGAATAGTAAATTGTTTGTAAATGAAAAAAGAAAGTAACCAAAAAAATATATTTGGGAAAGCTAAAACCACACAGATGCATGTGCTCTTTCAACAATACACCAAAGTCGCTAGATTTCTTGGTGTTTGTTGGAATTCGAACAAATTGCCTACTACATTTTTATTCAATTTATTACTTTACCTTCTCGATTTTTGTAAAAAAATATTAACCTTTATAATTTTTTTACGTAACTGCTGTTTCTGTGGTTTTAAATGCAGGTGTACCAAGCAGTTAATAAATAAAAAATCGGGAGCATGTTGTGTTGGTATGTACGAAACAATCGAACCAACATATCATCATTTATCTGGAACCCATCAAAAATCGCAAAAAAGCCTGGCTGAGGACTTTTTTCAAGATCGTAGCATGACGAAATGACTAAACTGAATTAACATATATTGTTTTCTTCTAATTTACAAAATACAAAAGAAATATGTATATACATGATATAGTAGGATGCCTTAGAATGATTTTTAAATGAAATAAATATACCGTGATGGACATGACATTTTTTATTTCAAGATCAATGTTATCTACAAATAATGCATTTTCTGAAAATCTATGAATAAAAATATATTAAACTTGTTTTTAATGTTTCACTGACCTCCAAATATATGTTAGGGAGAGATAATTAGCAGATTTATGCAGAAATTAATATATGCAAACAGCAGTAGCATTCTTTAATCATAGGCTATAACATTAGCTGTTTAAGCAAATGAAGTGTGCGTAACATTCCTCTGATTGTAAAGAATTTTAAATTAAAAGATAACCTGAGAAGAACTTTTCTGGAGAAAATTGCAAAAAAAGTTGAATTCATCTTAAAGTGTGTAGCGGGTTCTTAAAACATTTTAAAATGGAATAAAATGGATATTGTCTAAAACGTTTTAATTCTGAAAGATTTTTGATTCTTTTAGTTACTTATTGGAAGAATTTTGATATACCGTATTTGCCACTGCAACATATGTACTTTTAAAAATTGTGATTTAGCTGACTATTTGCCGGATTCTCCACCGCCACCCTATACGCCATGAAACTGCACAAGTATGCCACCTAGACAACCGCTTCTGCCATTTAACCAACAGGGGATTGAAAAAAAATCTTTTGAAATATTTTTTTGCATAAAAATTACGTAAAGCATCCTTCAATGTACCGGATTATTTGAACAAATCTGATCACCATCTTGAAACCGTATTTTCAGTAAAGATTATTTAAATTTGTGAATTTACACAATAGTTAAGTACTGCCTAGAAATTAGTCTTTTGCTGAGCAAGTTCAATGGATGTATCTTTTAAGAAATTAATATGACAATTTTTCAATTCAAAAATATATCAATGATGTATCAAAAGAGAGTCATGTTAAATTAACAAGTTTCTTTTTTTTAAACTTTCTGAAACAAATATTTTTATTCAAATCAAATTGCTTAGAAAATAGACCTTTCATTATCCTCGATGCATTCATAATTTATGAAGTATACTTAATATGTTAAAGGCGATATACTATTTTTTCCAAAGTTTACAAATAAAACGAGTCCGTTTGGATTCCATTATCATACAAACTATCAGTTTTGACCACACTTTGAAGCCTATCAAAATTTCATCATATTTAACTCCTAAGTCGGTCCATCCTTCTTTGAAAGCGCTTTATATTTTGACCAGATTGTTACAGCTATAACTCAATTTAAAACTTGTTGTGTACAAAAAATTATTTTTTCCTTATATAGATGAGGTAAATTAGTAAATTTAATATTATTGTTTGATGCATTATCTCATAAAAGCGGTAAACCCTTCATTTGTATGCTAACGTGGATAAACAATAAGATATTATTGATTAAATAAAATGCTTAAGCAAGTGGATCTAAATTTGAGTTAAACTTCGCACTTATTCGTTTAACAACGATTTCAGAAGGTTTAAAATGTTTACAAATTTGACAATTTTAATTATCCGTCTACTTTTAAGACATCATTGTATTAAGTTTGGCAATAAGGCACCGTCCATACTTGAATGGATTTCTTAGGTAATGTACATAATTCGTAGGATAGAACTAGTGGCCTAAAATTATACACTGATCTCTATGCTGGTTTTTTCAACAAACATCCCATACGTTTGGCAGAAACCGCTGCACAACGCAAGAAGAAAATTTTTTAAAAATGCAATTGGGAACAGTAATGTTCATAGGCGCCAATTTCAAAGATGTGCTAGTTGACAAATCACAATTTGGAAGCGAGATTCCAGTATACCGCCTCCATTATTTAGTTGTGTTTATCAGAGCTTTACTAAAGCATTTGTGAATAAGTTTCTAAAAAATATCTTTAAATTGAAGATAGGATTCAAATTTTACCACTTGGGCATGAAAATACAATATCTGCAAGAGCATGCCAGCAGAATATTAATCGCCTTTTTTAATAGAAAGTAATTGTTATTCATTGTCTGTCAAGCTATTTGCAATTCTATCAAATACGTTTTCAAATAATTTTCCGGACAAATTTATACCGTCACAATTGTCTTTATGAAGTAACCATAAGACTAAATTTGATTTTGTGGCAACCTGATTTAGAAGGATGTTGTTCATGAAATGGACTTTGTTGGCAACTTGATTTTGTAGAATGCGTAAATCAATCCTACTTTCGATGATGCTAATGCTGAAGAGGGGATTCATGTCTTTTATAGCCGTGTGCACTCCTTCATTAAAGTGTTTCTTTTTGCTTTATGGTGTAGATTGTCGTCGATTTGTGAATTACGAAATCTGATTAAAATCAGAATTCCATATATTATATAAATTAATATTACTTTCTTTACCAATATCTATAACTGGCGGAGAAGAACTCAATTTCAAAAAGTATCAGTTAGATTTCTAAAAATAAATGGTTAAATTTGAGCGAATTTCAGCATTACATATATAGGATTGTGCATGATACTCAAGCATCTGTGTCTCTAGAGAGTGCTTATTTGATTGAAACTAAAGAATGTATCTTTTCATTACCTAAGGATAAAACATAAAATGTTTTGCAAATCGGTGCTCCTTTCGAACAGAAATAATGCTTATAACTATGGAGCTCGGATACTTGAATGCACTGAGAAATATCTAAAGCACGAAAAGATTGCACTTAACTCTGGCTGTTTATTGTGGTCATTGAGAAAAATAATTCAGTTTTTGGAAACGAAAAGCAAGATTATGGTGTAAGCAATCTTAACATGTATGATGTAATCTTTGAGCAGAAGCTGTAAGTTTATATGTGCGACTCATATCAGAGCAGGTTACAAGTATGCAAGCAGTGTACCTACTCACGTCAGTGGTATGCGCCTTAGGCTTCTCATCATCATCGAGCCACTACGAGTTCATGGTGGAAGAGGTATCTCAAAATATGGAGCTTTTAAATAATTGCATTTATTATGGACGTTTGCAGCGACTTCGCAGAGCATAAATCAGAGGCACTTGAAGTCACGCTGCTTTACGACGTATATAAAGCCCTACTTGGCCTCAACCTGAATGAGGGGATAAAGCAGATACGATTTGACGGCAACCCATCCAATGCGAGATGCTGGCCTGATAAGAGCGACTTCAAGTACAAATCAAAGGAAAACTAAATATTTTTTATTTTAATTATCTCGCCTTGCTACGATTCTGAAAGAAGTCTTCAGCCAGGCTTTTTGCGATTTTGGTAGGTTCTAGATAAATGATGACATGTTGGTTGGAATGTTTCGTACATACCGAAACGACACATTTCTCATTCATTTGTTTACATTAACTGATTCATGCTATTGCCCTTAAAAGCACAAAAAACATCAATCACGAAGGTAAAACTTTTTGAAAGATAACATTTTTATTATTTTCAAAAAAAGAAGGTATAGTAATAAATTGCATAAAAAAGATATGCAATTCTATTAAATTCCAACAAACACCATAGAAACTAGCGACTTCGGTGTATTAGTAAAATGATATAAGCAGCGGTGTGGTTTTAAGGTTCCCATATATTATTTTAGTTTTTAATGTTCCAGTAACCTTTTTGCTGACTATGAGCAGTTCACTGCTATTCATTTAAAAGAATGGTTTGATCAAAACACTTTAAATTGGTATTTTAAATATATCATTTAAAAAGCAAACATTGACAACTTCAATAAATTGCATAAAATTTGTTTATTAAATTATGAAATATACCGAAAATGAGAAATGCGATTCAAATTGGCTGATAATGTATCAACAACTGGTTAAAAAAATAAAACCGTCAAAATTGTTTGATAGAGTTCGTGAAAATAATGTTATGGTAAATAAAACAGTGTGCCTTTTGTTATTCATTATTCAAAGTGAAATGAGTAATTCAGTCTGCTCTTTGGGATCGTCAGCGCATAGTTGCACTTAGTGTTATAAAGGCATTCTGGAAATTTAGGGTTCTGTGGTTTAGACAGCTCTTCCAACTTACTTAAATTAATTGTTTCAAAAAATGTCGCATGGGAGCCAGAGATACAACGTACTTTTACTTTTAAACATCTGACAAAATGCAATAACCGCCACCTCTTTGCCCCCTTTTGTGACTTAAAACCTACCTTTAGTTTATGTGCATTAAGTTTATTACTGCAAAATCACTCAGATTGTTGTTAATGCAAATCCAATTTTTCTGCCATCAATCTCTTGAAATGTTGCTGAAAAGCCATTAAATGCAGATATGCGGATTGGGGAATAAAATATAGCGTGAAGAAAGTGTACACATTCGTGCCAGATTTTGTGCAGGTAGATACAAAATGTTGTTTAATAAGAAATCGCTTGCAAAATATCGTTAATGGTATTTTAAAGGGTGACACATAACTTAGCAAAATAAAGAGATTTTTGAGAACAGCCAACGGGCTTTTTTACAGTCAACAAAGAAGCTAATTTTTTACGGATTTTTCAAAAAATTACTAGATCCACATTTAATGACTTGATATGTGCCAAAGGACACTTCCCTTAACACAGAGAGCTAATATGTACACTTGCACCCTTGCAAGTTATGATAAACATTTACCTTGGAAACGGTCATTCAGGATGAAGCATAAATTTGAAACCAATTATAACATGAAAGACACTGCAAAGAGAGAGTAATTGAAATGGACTTTCATATAAAACGAATATATTTTTGCACCGATAAGGAAGGATTTTGTAAATAGAGGTTTTTAAATCCAAATAACATTAAAATTTGTGCACTGGTCTGCTCTCCGTTAGCAAAAAACATTCTCAGTCGTTCTTGGTACTGCTAGTGGCATTTTGTGGCTAAAAGTTTTCAAATTATTAGGAAAAAACAGGAAAAGGCTTTTTAACAAGCCAAATAGTCGACTGTTCATAAAAAATTCTAAAGGGTCTGTCGGATTTGGTATCCACAGATGTTGCTATAATGCAAATGATTTCTTCAAATAAATAAAGTGCTATTTTTAAAAGTAATATTGGTAATTTCGATTAAATGGAACTACGAAATTGCAAATCGCGAAATTGCAAAGGAGAACCCACACAAATACATGTTTTAAACATTTGAAAAATTGGTGACTCTAAAATAAGAGGAACCAACATATATATGAGTGAAATATGGATTAAATATAATAATCATTTGCAAACAGGTTTTTGATCATTTTAATGGGCTGATATGTGAAAAGTCCCGCTTGAAAAAAGAAACAAATTCAAAAGTTTTTTTATAGACTCGAAAACCTAATTGGCTTGCAAACTACAAAAGTAATGAAAGCGCAACTGAAAAGCAGAAATCGTTTAGCACTGCTGAATGGGAAGCGGTGAGGATGAGGGATAGAAAGTGTTTTGTTTAGAGCGATTTCAATTTAATTTGATGAAACAGAATTTACTTCGGTTTGAAACACATAAGCGGAACGGTGAGCTTTTGATAAGAGCAGTTGTGAATAACACCGGCAAATAGCCCCTATCAATGATGCTTAATAGCAAGTCGCACAAAATACAAAGTGGTCAAGCCACAGCAAAATTATCATTTTAAAATACATTCCAGTGATTGAAACAGAAAAAGAGAAAATATTACAGGGTTAGGAAAAATACCGAGACCATTGTTTATTTATTATCATATCAAAGTATCATCATTTAAACCTGCCTAATAAATAATTTTACCAATTTATCGAAACGGAAGAGGGCTTCGTTATATGGAATAAAAAGATTTGTGATTGCTTCCAAATGAGTAAAATTTAACTCCTCTAGGCATTAAGTGTAGTATGAATCAATTATAAATAAAAGAGTATTGCAAAACCCGATTACAATAGGTTCCTTCAAAAAAGTATTGTGTTTTTAAAGTTATTTTACGGAACGTTAAACAAATGCTATCATTTTTAAATTTTTAAAAAATAGCCTTATTCTGGCATTAATACGTATCGAATTCACCTTGAGAAAGCAAATATTTAACTAAATGACAATTTTAAAATTATTCATTTTGCAATGGCAAGTGCGAAGTTTTAACAATTTTTCAAAGCGCCTCGGTTACAAATAAGCAACTAAAGAATAAAATATCGTCCTAATATAAGACATTTTAACTAATATCATTTTATTCAATTTCAAATTGGTTTTAAAAATCAGCTAAACTCATCCTGGTGAATTTAAATTTTTTACACTTTTCTTCCCGAGAGTTCATCTAAGTTCGGCTTTTATTTTTGTTGATATAAATTTCATTACAATCAGAGGAATGTTACACACACGTTAATTGCAATGAAAGAGAAGAAAATTTTTCGCGGATTTTTAATCCTGATGTTATTTTGTAATATTTCTGCAGAAACAAAATAAAACAGAATAATCTTTACCGCTACAGTGAACCCATTTTCAATGGGTTAAGTAATTTATCTAGACTTTAGTTTTATTTTTCTTTCAAGCTACTTAACTACAAGGAATTACTAAATATGCAATGCATAAAATTTAGAGTCAAAAAGCTTTAAAAATAACAAAGTTTGAATCTTGGAAAAAATATGAGTCAAGGAAATTGAACACTAATCTGTAATCATTTTTACTTATTGGCTATAATTTCATATTTTAGGAAATATTTGCACTTGTATTTTTTTGGCGAATACCAAGAAAAAAAGAAATCATATCAAAATTTTTAGGGACATTCGTAGCAAAATTAGCTGCACATTATTGTTTTTTTACAATAAGTCAAATCTTAAGCAAGACAATTCTTCCAGCATACTCATCATATACATATATGTGTGTACTATTTCTGAGAGTATAAAAACTACCAAAATATTTTTTCTTCTTTAAGTGTTTTTGTATAATTTTTTTTAAAGCACCATAATTATTAGCCGTATCCATCTTCTTTGAAAAATTTGCTAACCTAAGTGCATTGACCGATTTTTTGGAATTAATAAACAATGCAAAGTAACACAGATTCAACTACATTTCTCAGTAGATTGCCGTTTTTTATATATAATAGCCTGTAATATTTTGCGAAGTTTTACTCTAGATAATGTAATTTTATGTTAGTTTACGAATAATCGATTACAAATACTGCAGTATTTTCTTAAATCCATATGTTTTCGAGTATTCCCATTTGCACAAAAAGAATTATAAGTTTACATAACGTATTGAACCCAAAGTAGTTTGCTGATTTTCAGCAGCGAACATTTAATGTTATCCTAGTTAATTCATATATTTTTTAATAAGAGAACTAAATTTACAATAATGTTAATATAAGTATCTATGGAAATGAAAAAATTGTTCTTGAAAATCCCCATTAGACCTATATGTGTTAATATTTGCTTTCACTTTCTAAATTTAACCATCATTAAGAAAACCACGTGTGCATTTAAGATGGATTATAAATGCGCTAATAATATCGAAATAAAATTTTTCTTAGAAGAGACAAAATACCAAACAGGATGGATTTGGAAAATTATATCTTGCTTTACGTAGAGTCGATATTTGGCATGTTCAGCCTATTATATGCATCCTCGTTAATACGTCAGATTGATGAACATTTGTTGCAGAAACAACGAAAAGATTTAACAAACATGAGGTTTTTTGGCACGCGTTGCAGTTTTTTTATTGGCTTAGACGAAAGTTCGATTTAATTTGCAAGTTTGCGTCTCAGCATGCACTCTCTGTTCTATCTAACGTGATAATTTTTATTTTGCTAATAAGATTGTGATAGCGGGATCCAATATTTTGCAACAAGAGTTTGTAAATTGATGCATCTTTAAACTAAAAAATCATTCAGTTGTATTAATGAAATATTCCAGAGAGAAGGGCAAGACCTAATTGGCAATGCATTTGTAAACAAAAAATATTGACTGAACTTGGCTGAATCGGACGATGAAATTGCCTAACAAAATGACACTCTTTAAAAAGCAACTGTTTGCAAATCGTACACTAAATTTACTTGTCAGCTTAACCTAATTTGAATAGAACAGTTAAATAATTCAATTTTTAATATAATAAAACAAAAGAATTGTACAATATAATAAAAAAATTAAAATGATATATTAGCATTCACTGGCTCTATTTGATCTATTTAGGCATCAAACTAAGGTGATTCTTTTACCTCATTGAATTTCCCACTGTTCACGTTACCTTTGTTTAACGTTAAAGTCATTTTTGATCTTTTTTGCAATTTTATATACGTTTTACACGGCAAATTCGTGTGTTACACAATTAAAACCAACGTTAAATAGTTCATATAATGAGATTTTAGCTACGACCCAAGTGCCAAAGTTCTTCAATACAGAGTTGCTATGAATGTCATATTGTGAAGACTTTCATACGTTTGATTTTGGTCGATTTCAGATCGTCAATTTCCATTGCATGTTAATCCAAAGAAGTGTAAGTTTGTAATCATTGATGAAGTAAGCACGTAGCACAAAATATTATCATCTATTTTTTTCAAAAGTTGAGAACAAATAAGGTTGATTTATATCGAAATGTCTAGAAAATGGATCTCTTATTATCGTTCGTCATAATTAGGACACTACTTTTCTACTAATGCGTTCATATTTCGTGAATTATACTAAGTACTCAAAAAAATTATAGTTATTTTTCTGCGTTCACAAATACAACGAATCTGTCTGGATTCCACTATAATACAAACTTTCGTTTTAGCCACACTTTAATGCCTATTATAACTTTAGAATATCTACTTACTGAGTTGGATATGGAATTTTCGACAAGGTATTCATAATTTTATATATTTCCTTTATGCAAAATTGACTTTTACAAATAGTAAATAGGCATGGTCTTCCCAAAATGCGCAAATGAAAAGTCCATTTCGGTGCGTATCTATCTAAATAATGGTGTTGGCGCCTGTTTCAGGAATTTCTGTATGAGTGTTCTCAACGACGGTATCGCGGAGGTGGTGAGCGTCGGTCAGGCTGCGGATATCGCATATATGCAGGTGGAGCCTCTCCATAGGGAGATGAATCCTCATATTTTGGTGGAGGCTCTGATGGAATGGGTCGCCGTGTTGTTGTCGTTGACAGAAACGGCATTAAACTGTAATATGGTGGCGGCCTGGGCGGTCTTGTGAACGTTAGATAGGGTCTCTGCCTACCACGGTCACGATAGCTGTTTGGAATATATCTCACAGGAACCTCAGGGGTAGCTACATAAATTATTTAGTTATTTATTTTGTGGGAAAATCATTGAATTTAATACTATCAGGAATAAGAAATTTACTAAAGCGGTATTTTCCTTTACTATGGCCTATTCCAGCCTCAGCGATGGTTATTACCAATAAACCTAAAGATGAATTTTAATTAAAATCAATTTAAAATGTCTTACCAACGGCAAGAACTATAAAAAATGCACTGGGATTCATATGCCCGGATCTGCTGTTCTGTCGGTTAAAACCACATTGCAAATTTGAGGGTCTTTTTATACGGTACTATCAGTACGCACCCAGTAGTCGCAAGCTGCTCTTCAGTAATTGACATTCATTACTTGCGAATTACCACAAATGTCATTAATTCGATGCTAGTATCCTTCAAAAAACTCATTTTGTAGGCTATAATTCAGAAATGCTATTATTGTTTGACAATCATATTTTTGTTCATAAATCTTCCAAATGCCAATCGTTAACCTATTTTAGAGTGATTCGATATTTAAAACAAGCTTAGTATATTTTGATTCACAGGTTATCGCAAAATGCAATAATTTTAAATAGCTAAAAATTGAGATAATAATGGTATGTCTATGTCTATCGTTTTTTGACCACTCTTTGAAGCTTATTATAATTTTAGCATATTTAACTGCTGAGTTGGTTATAGATTTTTCTACAAGTCACTCATGATCTTATATATTTTCTTGACAGATTATTGACTTTCATAAATAGTAAATGAACTTGGTCTTCCCAAGGTTCACAAATAAAAAACGTCCATTCTGGTGCATATATCTCTAACTATCAGTGTTGGAGCCTGTTTCAGAGATTTCCTTATGAGTGTTTTTAACGACGGTGTGGTGGAGGTGGTGAGCGTCGTTTAGGCTGCGGATATCGCATATATGCAGGTAGAGTCTCTACATAGGGAGATGATTCCTCATATTTTGGTGGAGGCTCCGATGAAATGGGTCGCCATGTTGTTGTCGCCGTGTTGTTGTCATTGACACAAACAGCAATATGGTGGCGGCGTTGGGCGTTGGTGATCTTGTGACCGTTTGATAGGGTCTCCGCCTAACACGGTCATGCTAGTGGTTTGGAGTATATCTCACAGGAACAACCTCAGGTACAGCAACGGAAATTATTTACTTATTTTGCAAAAAATCATATCATAATTAATAATTCACTAAAGTGGTATTTTCCTACACTATGGCCTATTCTAGCCTCGGCGATGGCTATCGCTAAAATACCTGGTGAAGAATTTTAATAAAAATCAAGTCAAAAATGTCTTACCAAAGGCAAGAACTATCAAAAATGCACTCGAATCCATTTGCCTGGGTCTGCTGTGCTCTCAGAGAAAACCCGATAGCAAATTTGATAGCCCGTTTTTATAGCCCATAATATCGGCATACACACAGTGGTCAAAAGCTTAAGATGTTGATGCAAGTCCTCAACTTTGCAATAAGTGACATTCATTACCAGCGAATTACCGCAGATGTCATTTATTCAAATTTGGCACCCATTAAACAACTAGTTTTGTAGACTATAATTTTAGATTGATGTTATTGTCTGCCAAACATAAATTTCTGCATATACCTGCTAATTGCCTATCCCCAACATACTGATGGTGCAATTCCGTATTTAAAACAAGATTAGTAAATTTTTTCCACAGGTTATCGAAAAAAGCACTGATTTTAAATGATTATGGTATTTCTATTACGATATATTCAGGTTATTTAAAAATCATTTTTACAGCATCGAACATTCTCACAAATTTATTTCTTTAAGTTTTTGTTAATTAAAAGTTAGTAAATTATGTTAGTTTAGTATATAATGTAGATCACTTAGAATGCTGAATAATTGCTTGCCTTCAGGTGGTA
>JAUOZQ010001271.1:0-15393 GCA_030710315.1 Anomotaenia brevis
TTTGGTGGCGCGACTTCTCTTTCTTATGCTTCCTGGGCGATGCATTCTCTTTATCACGAGGAAGTTCATTTAGCTTTTTGAGCAGTTTTTCACGCTGTCTCTCTGTAAGCGATCTGAGAAACTCCACCGTAAGCCCGTGCTCTACAGCTTCGGGATCCAAATCTTGTGAACTGGAAACTGCACGCTTCGCTTTGTACACAATCGCATTGAGACCCGTGGCTTCGGCAGACTTCTTGAAAGCCAATCCCTCCTTGCGCAGATTGCTTTTGGCAGATTCAAGTGATCTTAAAGTGCCACCTGTGGGCTCCTGTGTGAAGGATTGTCCATAGAGTGGGCATGTGCGATCGGTATTTAAATGGCCCCATTGCTTGCAACGCATGCAACGCACGTTTCTTACTTCAATACCAAACGGCTGATCAGTAACATCAGCTGAATTCTTGCAATAACTCTCGCGGGGGGCATTGTATTTTCGTTGCCACTCAAACTTGACTTCACCTTTATCTGTCTCCTTTTCTGGTTCCATAACTGCTGGCTGGTCATACATCCAAGCAAGGCCTAATTTTGCCTTCTCATCGCCTAGGAGTACGCGGTTCTCAAGAACTTCTTGCTCCCGTTGGTATTGAATAAGTCTCTCCTGTTCACGTTTGCTGTCGAATTCTTCCTTCTGCTCCGCCATCCACTTTCTCTTGATGTTTTCAAAATTTGTTGGGTGGAAGAACTTCTTGCACATGTAATTATTATAGCCTTTGCCCATTTCGACAAGAACCACAGTAACACAAAACGCACAGACGCCCGCTGAAGAAACACACAAACTGCCATTCGAGAGAGCAGAAACGATGCACTTAAACAATTGACAAATGGTAATTGAGATAACAGACAACTGTGACTTCGATGATTTAACAAGAATCGTGATATTTAAAAATTATGGACTTTGTACTAAGTAATTGTCTACTTTACATATTTCCATTTTTCTGGTTTTATCGAAATAGCTTTCCTAGCCAACCTCTTTGCATTATACTGACATGTGCAAGGTTGTATATGGAGCTGAATTTTGGAATTGATGCGCTATCTTGAATTTTCAGATGATCACCTACGCACACTCGGACGTTTTTAATCTTATATTGGAATGTGTGAATCAGGTGCCCTAATTTCGGACAACGTTTTGCTCTATACCGTTCCGGCCACTTACTGTATGGGAGCTTCATCCAATATCTTGAGTGCAATGCCTTCTGTCTGATGTAATGGTTGCCCCTCTTCGAAACTTGAAAGACACAAAAGCCCACATTGGGGCAGGTTTGGCTGGCACACCGTCACGAATGGTATTTGTGAATGGATTTAAGCCATGCACTTTAGGAATTCTAGTTTAAATGCTGGCAAAAACATGTTAATTGATCTTCCGCAAGAGGTTGACGACACGCACCATTGTAATTAAACGCAACTATCTATGGCTAAAACTGCCTTATTTATGGGTCGGTACTAAGTATACTTTCAGATTAAAAAACGAAAATAAAAATTGTGATTTCCTCTATGAAAAACAAAATCCCAGAGTAGAAGTGTAGAATATTTATTCCATGATTCAATCCGATTTTCTGCCTCAAATGAATGCCATCAATTGGTGTGCATATGGATCGGGCATTGGGTCGTAGTAGCGATCGATTGCGAATTTGCAGAATATACTTCTTTGGTAGAGCTGTGTAAACGTATACTTAGTAACCTCTGTCCTACATGCATTGTAAAGTGTTTGTTGTGGGTTGATTTGTTCTCAATGCTCAGGCAATTTTGAATTGCTGCATGGTGCCGGTTTTTTCTGACGCCATTATTCCCACTATTTCGCATCATCATGAGGTTGAAGCTAGTCTTTTCTCGTGTAGGTGGAATCGCCTGCCTCCCATTCCTCTGGATCGTTAACGTGTTCTGGTTCTTCCAGGACGCTTTTTTCGAAACGCCATCTAGCGAAAGAAAGACCTTTAGACTTTGTAGGTCTCTCGATTGGATGTAACATTTCTTTCTAGACGTCGTTCTTAGTTTTTTGGGTGCAGTGCTGTGGTTTGTTGGTCTGGTTGCCTGGAGTGTAACATACAGCCGAAACCGAGTTTTGTGGGGAGCCGCTGGCGACTATCTCTCGTTTAACATACCTCCTGGGGAACTGTGATAATGGAAATCAATGAAATTCTACAAGTTCATGATGTCGTTCATTTTTGTAAATTTTGTAATCAGCGTGATCAGTTCAATTATTTCGTCGCAATCAACCGACGTCTTCCAGTATGTAATCTCGTTTCCTGGGGATTTTTGCATTCTAGGATCAAGTTTTTATGTGCAAAAGTATGGTTGACTGCCTCTTTGATCCGCCCGCACATTCTATCCCTAGCAGAACTTCCATCTGGCTTCACGCTGTCGGAGGAATGGCCATTGACAGAGCCACCGAAATTGCTTTGCAATTGTGTACCCGATTCTATCCCAATCAATTGTCTCTGTTTGTGTATACAGAAACACTGAGTGGTGAAGAGGAGGTAAGGTCTTTTTCAAAATTTTAAGCTTAAAACTTTCCAGAACATCCGTGTCACCGCTGAAGGTGACGTCATTGAAGGCAGCTCTCCGTTTTTGAAACCAATTATTCATATCCAAATCACACGTGTTGATGCCAGTAAATCGTCTCAGCAACTACGACAACAAACTCTGGAGGGCTATTTCGTTACCCACGTTGTATAATACTCTGACGATTTCTCGAATAAATCGTAGCTTTAACGCACGGCTTGTGCTGTTTCTTGAGAATATACTCAGTTGTGGGTTCAAGTGTTCATTCATTTCGATTTTAGGATGGCCTCGCTCAATTCTAGTGTGGTTTTCTGGTGTGAAGAAGAAATCGTGCCACGAAGCATGCTGCTTACCTCCTCCGGAGCCGTCGGCGATCGGTTACTTTTTTGGCAGTCTGCCGGATCCCCTCCGATCTCTGCGTCAGTGTGCAATACTGAGTTTTTCAGATGCATATTATGGGCTATTGTGATTTAGCTTTGTGCTATAATTAGTGCTACAGGCTAGTGATTTTTAATCGGCGTTAAAATTACTGTATGATTATGCATTGTTGGTACTTTTCTTCTATTTTTACCTTGCTTTTTAGGTGTTCATTTTACGCAGTCTTTGTGAATATGGCTGCGTTGTATTAGGTTCCTTTAGCTTAGTGGTTAGAAGTGTGAGCCCTGATTGTGTCCCAAAATATGAAAATGGTAAGAAAAAATGTCGCATTTTATGGGACTTTATGCGGTCTCCATGATTTCGAAAGACTAACCGGCTTTTGGTTCTTTCCGACCTCATCAGCAATTTAGTTGATGTTGCCTCTGGTTAGATGAATGGACCAGTGCACGCGTATGCTACTGCCACCTTATGAGCAATCTTTGGCATCTCTCCGTAAATTTGGTAATGTGGAATTAGAAAATGAGTTCTAATCATTCACTCGGTTGCATTGTGAGCTACGAGACTCAACTAGTTATTTAGCTCACCAATTTGTCCCTTTTAACTGCTTTTGTTATCACTGACAACGTGATCACAAAGCCACGGTGAGCCGATCTCGGTGGCGAGTATTTTTGCGTGATCCACTCTACTCTGTGAATTTCCTGCTCTTCATTATTTATTACCGTGAATGTTGCACTTTTTTAGGTGTCGCTGACTGTCCTCGTAGCTTTCTCTCTAATCCAGGATGTTTCACCGTTTCAGAATGAACCGGGATCCAAGCACGGTGGGACAGAATGCAAGTGACTTACAGAACATTCAATTTCTCAGTGCCTCACAGAACCCCCGAAGAGTCAGTTCTTATCCTCGTTGTTGTTTTTGTGGGTTACGTTGAAATCGTTGAGGCCTCTATTCAGGGCTGCAGCTATCGCATGAGCCAGCCAACCGCTGATAGGCTTAGTAAACAATCTATTATAGGATTTATCAGCCTGGGTTCCATGGTGATAATGCGGTTATTAACGGAAGGTTTTATGTATGAATCAAACATCAACGCGAGTTTTCATCGACTTATTTTGGTCAATGCTAGTTCAAAACTTTGATTCATGCGGTACGTCATGATCTGAAAGGCTTCGAATCGAATCTAACGCAGAGAGCCGTACTCATTAGTGAGAAATAAAATTGCAATAAGCCTTCATTGTTTATTGTTCAAACTAGTTGATATTTTGGAAAAAAAGTGCTGAGGAGAGTTTAATGCGGGGTAATCCTGCATATCGTGGTAATTTTCTACATAGCGGAAAGACACCAGTCTCTGCGTTTATGGTCCTTCATATGCGAAAAATCGGCAGCAATTAATCGAATTTGACTAGCATTATTAGGATCGCATTTGCTAGCCCTGGTAATTTGCCATAAACTTCTCTAACATCTGTCCCTGCTTACTAACCTTCTTTGCTACTGCAAGGATTTCTCATAGGGATTTTATCTGCGGAATGCAGGATGTTTCACTCACTATTATTACACGTCGGTTATTTTTGTGAACAGGGCGTCTCCTGTCCTGGAAATATGCCATCTGGTGGAAGCCTCACTTCACACTCATGCACTGGGGTTGGTGCAACGCCGACCGTTGGTCTTGTTGGTGCTAATGCAATGCCAGCATCGATGGCCGAAGCATCGCTGGCCGCCACTACGGCCGGTGTTCCAGGAGCTCTCGGTCTGAGTCCAAGCGCTAGCCAGACGCCTGCGACATCTGTCGGTGGCACTGGTGGCGCGGGTTCATCGTCTACATCTCCCGAAATGGTTGTTGAGGATGTGCCCATTAGCTCGCTTCTTAGTCTCCTACATCCTGCGACCAATGAGTTGCAGCACAGGATTTATGTAAAGGTGTGCACTGAATAACTTTAATGTGGCCTGTAGAGATTCGCTAGGCAGGTTTGGGTGAGCCCTTAGGGGATTTTCAACTCCGCCAATTTAGCGACGTAAGCGGACGGGACCGCTAACAAGTGTTTCTTTTGCCCAAACCTCTCGAACCAGCTTGGTCCAAGAGTGTTCGTGGGGATGGCTTTCAGTCTGACCAAGGCGGTGCTAGAAACCCAGGGAATTGCCGTGGCAACAACCACACAGTCCTCCACCAACCCCTCGTCCGCGTCCTCGCCCCTCATCAGCCGCCGTGGCTCCTTGCCAACCACAGCGCGATCCACCACCACCACCACTGTCGATGGTAGCACAGTGAACAGCCAGTTGCCAATGGACTTCGCCAGCGTACTCAGCTTCCTGCGTCTCAAGTCGCCACTGCCACCGCCACTCAAGCGCGAGCGCAACCATTCGCCACAGATCACCGCCACCGCCAAGGGTCTCTTCGGTGGCGGTAGCTGCAAACCTGGTGCCAAGACAATCAACCAGTCGGTGTCAAGCTTTGCTATTGTTTTTGTCCTTAACGAGGCTGCGCCGCCCAGTGTGCAGTCACACTACATGGAACTGGCTCGTCTGGTGATTACGTTTGTCGCTTTTCCTACTGAAGAAACTGATTATGAATATCAGCATTCACTGCTGCGTAATTTTTGCACGATTTCCGTCAAGGTGGTTTGTTTGTACCTTTTGCATAGGCTTGAGTGGGAAATTGCATTAATTTTTTTACGAATTTGGCAAGCCAAATGGTGTTTTGTGAATCCCTTTTTAAGTTTCTTGGTACAAACATCTGCAATACTCATGGTAGCTCGGTTTTTGAATGTTGCTTTGAATCCTTGTGTAATGAAAAAAGCTAGATTACACTAAGCATGTATGATGGTAAAAGTTTTTCTCGAATATAATAACATTTCAATGCCCTTCTAGGAGTAATTATTCAGTTAGAAGTGTTATTTGGTAGGATCTTGCACATTTTAAAGAGGATTATTAATAGAAATGCGGAACCCTGATGGTTAAGTGTGGTTTACAAGTAGTTAGCTGTTTTGGGATCGTACATTGTCCAGCCTTACTGTTTGACGTATTCAGAGAACTAGATTTTGATTGCCATTTTATGATATTTTTTATGAAAGTTTGATTTTAAATTGGTTTATTGTCGACACATCATCAGTAGAAAATCCTTGTGGGCATTGAAACCCAAGCCAATCATAAACCATTATTAGCACAGGTATAGTTGCCTTCTTTCGTAAGAAGAATTCGCCTTATGAGAACCCTTGCACTAGGGAAACTGTTTGTGATTTTCTCAAGCTCCCGAGGTCCTCCCCAGTAACTCGTTCGTAATCTGGTAAAGGTCTTCTCATAGTTATACTTAAAGGACTTGGTTGATTGGGCCCAATTGAGTTAAACTTAATGTTTTTAGGTGGGGTCTCAAGTGCGTCATTCTGAGCTGTACTGGCAAAATCTAAGTCGGGAGCGTGAGAACATCTCTGCTATTCTAGATCGGTACGCGGGTATTTCGTGTGGCGTGGATGCTCAGCCTAACACCACTGTCGCCAGCGCTAGTGCCATCAATCCTCCCACCGTCGGTAGCGGTACGACTGAAGGCGCTACGGAGCCAGGCTCACTAACCAACAACACCTCTCTACAGAATCGGACTGTCGTGGAAACGCAGGATGAGGTTGAGGAGACGACAGCGAAGTCAAAGTATGGGCTCCCATTAGTTGGTCTCTGGAGCAGTCGTGACCCTTGGCATGTCTACGCTCATGTAGCGAAGCGGTCTCCGTTGTGTAGCGAGCTTGGTCAAATCCTCAATCAAGTGGCTACCACAGGCCAAGTGAACGTCATGGTACGAAGTATGCTTGAATCCAAATTACGTGATGGTTCACATCAAGAGCTGCTCGATCTCCTATGAATTACTAAATGCCCCATTTCAGACAATGCACTGGGCCTAAGAAGTCTTAGCTCGGGTAGATACTAAAGCGCTTGGTGTCTTAGGTAAACATGGACTCCTACGAATCTGAGTCAGCGAGTTGATGACACTCGGAAGTCCGGGATTAAGACAAAAACTGCTAAGATTGGGGGTTCGAAGATTAGGGCAGACTATGAAATGTCAACTTACTAGGGTTTAGTCGAGCATAATCTTTTTATTTTCTTTGCAGATCTATGGGAAGTACTCAGTGTTCTTTAGCCTGCCATTCAGAGCGTATGCGCTGATGCCTCCAGGGTTGCAATTGATGGCAGGGGCCCTGGCGAAACCGAGTTGGCCGGCAGTTCGCCCAGGTGCAGTGTGGCATGCGATGCAGTGTCTGCGCCCCTACCACACCCTCCTGACTGTCTCTCCTCGCTCTCTCCTCCTCCACCACTGCAGCCACGCCTTTCCTTCCGACACCAATCAATCCCTCGAAAGGTACGCTGCTTCATCCCATTCTGTTCAGTGCAATTCTTGCTACTACCTTGCTGATGTTTGAGTGCTTTTTATACCGTAGCTCAAGTATTATGGATGTCGAGTTGATTATTCTTTCCCACTGCCTTAGTTTCTTAGATGACCTGTCCCTAGTCAACAGCCTGGCCAAGATGTCGACGCAAGGCCACTCTCAAGAGGAGTCTCTTCGTGCCGCTCTCTGGTTGGTGTACCATGGTCACGCTATTATCATCTATCCCATCGCTATGAAGAACGTCTACTTGCTTGGCAGTCTCTCCCAGTACTGGCTGCAGCCCCAAGTTCTTCTGCAGTTCGCCACCCAATTTCCTACTCTAAATTTGGCCGAGGTCCTCTCCTCCTTCTCCCATCATTACACCCTCGAGGAGCACTTCCACGGCGAGTCGAGAGCCGCATTTTGGGACCAAATCAATCCCTCTGATAAGGTGGAACTGGTGGCCTGGCTTCTGAGGCATCGGCTGATTGTACAAGTCCACACCTACGTTTTTTCACTTCTTTCGAAAGGAAAAAGAGTGGAGGAGCTTGATGAGGCAACGGAAGGGGCCTTTGCCAGAATTCATAGCGCCTGTAAAGGTCAGTTGTTGCGTACCGCCCTGCCCACAGAGATCGGGCGCAAAAACGTGCTCTCTTACTACATCTCGGCGATACGCAGTCAGCCGAGCGCGATGTATCTCTTCCTGAGGATAATGGCGCACCTACCGGCACATCTCGAGGAGCTAATGTCCGTTGAGTCGGTGGATAGACAGAGTCTGCAGACGTGCATGCAACTGTTCTCGCCTTTTATTGTGACCCTGCGACTACCCGACCCTGTTACTGCATGCTTTGCCGGGGTCGAGTGGTCTAACTAGGTGAGGCTGTTCTGATTGTGATACTAATGTAAAGTACGGAACTGCTATGCTACCTAAAATAGTTTGGTTAGTTCGTGTTACGTTCGGTAACGGCCACAAGAGAAGGGACGCGTCGTAACTCCAAACTTTATTCAACAAAGTGCAAGTCGTCATAGTAACGACTTAAACAAGTGTACATATTATACAGAAAATACAGATGAATAAATTACATTTCAAGATAATCAGAAAATTATAACTATAATTTTCTGGAGATACAACACTCCTCCCCTTCTTGGAAAGGTGTTTTCCGATGAGTTTAGTTTGGAAATACGTAAGGATTGGAGTGTGCAGTTCCTTTCGTAAACGTGGGTCTGGCGGACGTCCCCATTGTGAGCTACAACGAACAGAATACATTTATTAGGTAATCCAACAGGAAGAGTAAAGGTGACAAAGGACCGAGGTCAGCGATCTTCTGTCGGATAGAGTGTGTTCCATGGCGCTCTTTGGCTGGAGCCGGGGCCCATCGATAACTTTTTTGACAGCTGCTGGGAAACACTCGATTTCTTTGGTTAAAATTATTTTTCGAGTTTGAGTTCTTTTGATCGGTGCTCCGATTAGGTAGCGTAGCTTTATTTTTCATACTAGAGTTCCGTATTTTAGGTGTTTTCATAGTCATCGGGGAACGTCGCCGAATTCCATTCATTATTTCTTCCCCCTTTTTATAATCGAAAGATCGATTTCCTTCATCGTGGGAAAAATGCGACTTAATCGATTTTGTTAATGTGAAATTGCGTTGTTCACACGCTTTGCATTTGGGCCGTAATGCATAATCGATCGATTTTCTACGTACAACGTTTTTCGATTGAGCGACTGCGGCAGCCTTTTTCCATGTCTCCACGGTGGAGGGAGGTGCGTGACGTTTGTTAACCGTGTCCTTAAATACGGACATAACGCGTACCTCCGAAGTGGCTGACTGAGTCCTTTGAGGGTCCTTCGGCAGCCCTAGGTCGGACCAAATATTGAATTTGTCGATCAAGTCCAGACCGAGCAAATTTGTCCTTTGGGTAGAGACATAGCATGTCGTATTGCATGACTTATCATTGACTCTTACCCGACAACGTAGAGACCCTAGAAGTGATACTGGATTACCGGAAGCGCTGGATATGTTAATTTTTGGGTCCTCCAGTTTTGGTCTTCCTAGTTTAATCCATTCATTTGCTGATATCATGGTGACATCTGAGCCCGTATCCAATCGTAGGTGCATCTTGACCCCATTTATGACTACAGCGACAAACCTCCGCCTGGTCTTTGTCACTTTTATGCTGGCACGTAGGCCATTCGATCGCACTTTGTTACGTCCCGTACGATGACTCGGAGTAGGGCCCTTTCGTTTGGTTTTATCGCAAAATCCATCTTTGTGGCCTTTCTTATTACACTTGTTGCACAAGTGATTGATAAATGGGCAATCTCGATAAAAGTGGAATTTTCCACAGAACTTACACCAAGGTAACTTCCTTGGCTGGCTTCCACTTTTTGCTGGGCCGTTCTGAATCCTTGCCAGAAACGATGTGGGTTCTGTATTGAGCACCAACTTAGCGTCTTCCACGATGTTCTGATATCGAACAAAGGCATCCGCTAGCTCTTGGACAGTCGTGTCGGGATTCTTGTCCAGGAGAGTCATGAGTTGGACTCGGACGAAAGATAACTCGGGGCTTTTAAGGCCTAATATAAAAATGAGACATTGTAGGTTTTGATATGTGAAACGGCTGAACTGGAATTCAGAGCAGAGTTTGTTGACTCTTGTTGTGTAGTCTCTAATATTTTCTCCGGACTCCATCGAGACTTTGAAGCACTGGAAACGGGAATTAAAAAGAGACTTTTCGCCTGAATATAAGATACGCAGAATTTCAATAGTTTCATCGAATGATAGATCCTCGGGTTTTCTAGAAAGAATATAATTAATAAAAAGTTCATATGCACTGTTATGAAGACGCCGTAGGAGTAAACGATTTTTCGTCGATTCCGACATGTCCGATTCCGAAGACATTAAGTCTATAGTATCTGTGAACCGCTGTATCCATATCTGGAAATTGTTCAAAGATGGATCAAAAATGGGGATCTGATCAACGATTTCATCTGTAGTCCTCGTTTGCTTATTTAGCGCATTAGTTAGGGCCGCGAGAAGTTCTTCAATTTGCTGCGTCGCCATAATGTAAAGTACGGAACTGCTATGCTACCTAAAATAGTTTGGTTAGTTCGTGTTACGTTCGGTAACGGCCACAAGAGAAGGGACGCGTCGTAACTCCAAACTTTATTCAACAAAGTGTAAGTCGTCATAGTAACGACTTAAACAAGTGTACATATTATAAAGAAAATACAGATGAATAAATTACATTTCAAGATAATCAGAAAATTATAACTATAATTTTCTGGAGATACAACAGATACACACCGGGCTTTCCTTGTAATGCAATTCTTATCTGACTGCTAGATGAGAATTTGGTACGCTTGGACTCATTGCGTCCAGGTGAAGTGCCTATATTTGTTTCCACAATCTTGATAGGGTTTATGCTCTTGCTGATTCGTGGTTCATTCGAAAGACTGATTGACTTGCTTTGGTCTCAACTTGGGCTACAGCGTAGCAATTGAGGGCTGGTGTCATTTCTGCCCTGAGAAAACGACAGTGCCATAGCATGACCTTCCATCTTCCTGAAATGTCCATGGGTAATTCCTACAGGGAGATCGTTGATCATAGTTGTAGATGGAGAGACAAGTCTGTGGTTTGGTAAGTTCACAATTGCCTTCATTGCAAAGGGTATAAATACGGTTACCTAAATATCCCTAGCTGTCACCAACTCTCATCTTGCACAAGTCAATTAATTATTCACATGACACCATCATCAACCGACTTCTACCTTCGCTCTTGAGTACAGCCAACTTCACCCAGGGCACGCCCGTAAAACCCGACTACTACATATTCACCTCGAACAAGTGCTGCTCTAGTGGGAATCTGACCACGTCACTCCTTGGCCATTGTTAGTTCCGACTAAATAAGGCAGTTTTCCTTGAGAAGAGGCTGTCAATAACGCGCTCGTTGAAGTACCTTGACCTTTTCCCCCCAGAGAGATTACCTGCATTGCACTACGGTAATAAAAACGAACTTATGAGGCGTCCCCCTGAACGCTCCACAATGCTCCTGTATACTTGTGAGTGCGGCTCCTGATAGCTTTCAACTCTCCTTACTCAAGTATCAATGTTATTTAAGTCTAATAAAGTGCACAAGAGTCAACGACACACCTCTTACTACTTCGATACGCCGGTCAGTTCAGACCATTCATTTAATAACGACTAACTGTTGTCTGAGAGTATATGAGAGTAACAATCTGATATAAAAATGAAATAATATTAACGAAACGTATACGGGACTAACGTAGTAAACACAGGACAAAATTGTAACGTGGTAGTAACGACCCAATTTGGAATTATTAGTGAAGTGTCGATGACTGTACATCCATGAAATACTGACCTAAGGCAATGGAAAAATGAAGTGCAACTTTAACAGAATGTAAGAGAGTGGTTCCGCTCATAGCATCATAAAAATGAGAAAAAAAATTGGTGTCACTAAAAAATTAATAAGATGTAGATCACCCAATAGGAGATTCAATGATGTTGCAAAGATGGGTAGAAGTATATACATGAAGTCAGCTCACACAGCAAGTAAGCACGTTCTTCTAGAGCTACAGATCGGGGCGTTTCACCTTGCAATTTTCACCGCGACACACTGGACAGTACCAACGACCCTTTGGACGAACTTTCACGTCCACACAGGCGAAGTGGAACCACTCAATCTCGCACTGTTTGTTGTCACATGCAATCATATCGCCATAGGACATCTTGTTGCAAATACAATAGGGGCGGTCCTCGGTGTTATTCGCTGCGCTTAGTTCAGTGTTGCCATCGCGCTTTCTCCCACTGCGCATGGGTGGGCTTGTTTGGCTTCTAGATGCCGGTCTTCGCCTACCAGCTGTACCACTGCTACTATTATTGTTATTGTGGCCACTACAGCTGTCATATTCGTCTCCTGAATTATTTGCGGAAGAGTCTGAAGTCGATGACGACGTCGGAGAGGGTGGACCTTTCGTAGCAGCACGACTGGCTCCTGCCACTGGATTGTCTAGGTTCGGATTTTTCTTGCGGTGATTCTGTTCACTAATTTTAGGACGAGCGGTTTTACTTGGAGCGGTAGCAGCGAAAATTGCCCGATTTCCTACTCCTCGATAGGAAGCACTAACGCCACTACTGGATACGGTGGTGCTGCGATGAGTTTTTAGCCACTTCGTGCCGGGCAGCATGAGCTGGGAACTTGAGGGACGGCGATGTTGACCCACACCTCTGCGAACTGACTTACTCATACTGGAGGACAAAGAAGAAACTTGAACATGCGAGGATGGATTAATTGAGGATGACGACATATTAGAAACTGGAATTCGATGTGAGAACTCTGGCTTAAATGCATTCTCAAGGGACCGATACAACTGGCCACCATTTGAGTACAAGTTTAGTTTTGATTGTGACAATAGCTGAAGCATTTGCTCCAATTGTTCCGTAGCCTACCAAATAAAAAAGAATGTTCAAATCAAATTGGGGTGTACCTATTATAGAATAAATGAAAATGTACACTGCAAAAATGCAAACCTCGCATAATTTTGAAAGCTTTATGTCATATGCATGTTTAATTTCTTGAATTGACGATGAAATTTCTTCAACAGGAGTCCCTGGCTTATTACCATCCAGTAGACTGATGAAGCCAGCCTCAATATTGTTCAATAAGCTCTCTTCCACAGCACCAACTTCGTGACATTTGGTCAAAACTTGTTGAATTTCAGATGGGAAATCTTGCAGCGTACCAATGAAATTAGTAAAGTACCTCCTGGCTACTTCAGTCATCAAACAGAGAATATAACTTACGTTACGCGCGAGTATTTAGGCACACGTAAACATGATAAATGGAATCAGATTTAAATTGGAGTTCAATCAACCAATGTCATGTTGCATTATATTACCTGAAAAGCAGGCAAAGCTGCATTTTCCTGTAACAATGACAAAAGCGGTGTCAATGACATTTCATTGTATACTCATTTTAAGTTATCTGTACAATATAGGATCTCCTTATTCTATTTACTTAATGTTTAGCAAACGTTGATACAAAGCTCAATGTGGAAGATGCAAGAAGGCGTAAAAAGGTGAACTCAAGCCATTTATTCCTCGAATACGTCTCCATACTATACAATTATATGCTGTCGTTTATTGGTTTACAGAAACATAAACTGGCCCTCCAACGTATAAAAGATCACAGGAGTTGTACAATGTAAATAATCGCACCATGTATGAGCCGATTTTACTTCCTTTCTAGCTATTGTCTAATTGGAACTACTCTGATTCCTTTTGTAAAAGCAACTCCCCAGGAATTCTTAGTACTGAACCAGTAAACCTGCTTAAAGACTTTAAAGTTCCCCTTTAAAGCTGCGATTTGGTTATTTGTTGTTACAATTGCATCGAAGATACTGATTCGAATGATGTGAGCAAATTCTCCATATTTGAATCGATTTTCCCTATAGAGCTTTGTTCAATCCATGAATGTAAATAAATCCAAAACCTGCAACAAATCAAAAATCTATGATTTGTAGTCTATCAAACAGCATTTAAATCAAGTAACGCCGAAAGGAATAAAGAGGCTTAAAAAGCGACGCCATCGGAAGTAATACAACTCGGACTACGTATGTTGAAAAAGACGCCTTCATTGACTGCTTGACCTTCCGAATTGATCTATTAAAATTACTTCCAGTCAGCCAGACAACTGTATGCAGGTTATGGACTTCGGGTTCCCGGATTACGACGCCCATACATCTCCTGTGATTACAACCCCGCGTAATTACACCATTATAATGTTATCTGGCAATGGCTCAACCCTTCCTTACTTACCACTACAAAATGTAACAGCATTGATTTAACAAAATATTTGGGGAAAACTCAATAAGTCAGGCAACATTGGGTTTGCAACATTCTACTATAGACTTCGAAAGTTGAACAATTCCCTCTAGTCGTGACTTCAAACAACCGCCAACTCTAGTTCAAATGCAATAATCGACGAACCTGGTTAACATCTTTCCTTTGTAGTTCCTTGTTTATAATTACACATGGAACAGAAAAAGCCGGGGTAAGATAGGGGGAAGAAGATGCGAGATAAAAATGATTAGTGGTGGAGCAGGTAAAGGCAGAATGGCACAGTCACGTCATCAGTGCGGCAGAACCGAAAAAGAGCAGAACAAGGCAAGGGCGTCAGCTGGATCAGAAGCGCGGATTGTCATGCGGAGTTATAATTGCGGTGGTAAGGCGAAGCGCGGAGAAGCCTGGAACACTACACGTTCTTCCACTTTATGTACACACTGACGTTAGAAAGGCTTGAGACCTCACGACTGCCGAGAAACAAAAGAGAGCGGAAAGAAGCCGATCTGGGGGTAGAAATTAAGATGGATATTAAGAAGTTTTGGGTACATACAGCATGAATTATAAGGCCGACAAAAACAAATCCAATGAACTCAAGTAAGTGGATGCTGTGAGGTACGAGATACGAGCGCTCGTAAGATTAAACCCTTATTGGCGGAGGAACGAGCCTTCTCTGTGCAGTGAAATTGAGAAGCGCTAGACCTCGATCCTAGCAACTTAAGATACACCAATCCTTCGACTTTCCCCAGTACTTTGCACTAAAATAATGGCCTACTTAATAAATCACCACCAGCCAGACTGTTCTCCACAGTTAACTGTTAGCACACCATGGTAGCATAAAACCAGATCATACTGACTGCCACTTACTCGTCCGTTGAGCCATCCCTTCCACCAGCCCTGTTCTTTGGCGCGTGTGCTGATGACGTGCACTAGATCCCCACGTGCCAGCGAGAGCATCCGGGGGTTCGCGTCGCCCTCAAAGTCATGCAACACGCGCGCGTAAAAGAGCACGCTCTCTTCTGTAACGCAAATGTTCCTGTGCTTAATACCCTCATCAATCGACAGTCGAAAGACTAGCTCTACTTACCAGGGCACCGTTGGTAGGGGTAGAGAAGACAGGTTTGGACCTCATCAAAACACTCGTTTAACGAGACTCGACTATAGTATTCAACGAGAGCCTGCAAGGGGATTAAAAGGGCACGCACGTCATTTGTGACCATGTACTCTCCCGATACCAAGATTTTTTCAGTTAGCAAAGGCACGTGAGTTTACCCAAAT
>JAUOZQ010001272.1:0-15377 GCA_030710315.1 Anomotaenia brevis
AGGTGCTGTATTCACCTGAACGGCAATTAATGCTCAGAAATAAGCTCATGTATGAGGGCTACCTCGATATAAAAAACTTGGATCTCCTTTTTTTAATTCAGTGGGCTTTACTTCACCCATGTATTCTTTTTTTGTAATTTGTTCGCTTTTGCATTAGATTTTCGCGAATGAACTGGGATACGAACTTTACGAATGGTAGTTATCATTTACTCTGCTAGTTGAGCCGTATTGCTTCATTGAATCATTAGTTAAATTAAAGACGAAAATGCGTTCGCGGTTGAGTAAAAGTGCAAGTTATCAAGAAAAAATCGGTGTTTTATGTCTTCAAGACGGCACAAATGCGCAACCACCCATTTTGAAGAAATGCGTTATCTATTTTTAGTACTACTTGATATTAATTTAAAACTCTTTTCTAAGAATCTTTATGCGGTTTAATGGAAATAGCACTTAAAGTATAAATGCGAGATTATCTATTCATTTATTAAATAAATATTAGGTAAACCTTCTAATGTGCATCACGAGGACAGATGTTATCTCAAGTAATACGATTAGTAATATTACGTTCTGTCACGAGGATAATAGGTCACCAGAAAACGGATGCGTAACGACTCAAAACATATTCGTATGAGTTCAACGCGTCCCAGTAACAACATAAACTACCACTCGTATTTTGCAGTGAGTATCAATTTAGAATAAATTGTAGTTTGAAATGATCAGAAAATTAAAAAAACATTTATGGGGTTGCAACAACTTCTCGAAGATATAAATATATGGGAAAGAATAACTTCGTGCTATAAATTCAACTTAATGTTTAACCAAATTTTGGGAAAATGAATGCTTGTTAACTTACTAGTCATGTTATTTGTTTTTATATAGACCTGAATTCCTATATTTATTCTTTATTAACATTAAAGTTCTGGAATTTACCAATCATATTTTCACAAATTTAGATATTCACTGTTAACCTTATATGAATCCTTGTGACGACTACATAGTGCACGTAATGTAATGTACGAAGGTGCTATGCTGCTAGAATTAGCCTCTGTTTAATGAGCTTTACGATAGACCATGGTCACAAGTGTCGGGACGCGTGGTAACTCCAAATTTTACTCGACGAAGTGACAGGCTTCATAGTAGCGAACACAAAAATGTGCGTGTTCCAGCAACTGTTGAGAATTCCGTGGCAGTTTTGACAAAGATGACTGAAACACTCCGAAACTGCCTGGAAAATTTGAAAATGGCACGTAAATCAATCATATCCTACTCAGAGCCGTCTTTTTAAATCCAACTTTAATGCTGCAAAAAATCCAATTGTGAAGAAGTCTTTGCTTTGACAATTTTTGATATCATCTCATTTTGAGGCTCTTTACAACTCGAAGTCTTGCACGGAACTGATTACAGGTGCCTAAATGCAAGAAAAGGCCTCAAATGACGTGTTCTGCCACTTTTAACTCGTTTAAAAGCACAATTATACTACTTTTGAAAATACCTTAAACTGTTTGATCCACCCTATTACCAGAGGCACTGAATTCGTAATATTGATGCACAATTAAGGTTTACTTATAAATGTGTCTCAAGGAACAAAACTGGCTTTGATTGCTATAGTCAATCGTGGTGTTATATCTTCCTAAAATTGTAATAATAATTTCCAATTACCTTGAACTATAAGGATTCCTATAAGGTTAATAGTGAATATCTAAATTTGTGAAATTATTATTGGTAATTTCTAGGACTTTGATGTTAACAAAGCATAGAATTTAGGAATTTAGGTTTATATAAAATGAAAAAACATGACTAGTAAGTTAACAAGCAATCATTTTCCCTAAATTTGGGTAAAAAATAAGTTGATTTTATAACTCGAATTTATTCTTCCCTTTTATTTTTACTTTCGAGAAGTTGTTGTAACTCCAAAAAATTGTATCTGTAATTTACTGATTATTTCAAACTATAATTTATTTTAAATTGCTACTCACTGCAAAATACGTAGTAATCATACGAATAGATGTTTTGAGTCGTTACGCATCCGTTTTCTGGTGACCTATTATCCTCGTGACAGAACGTAATATTACTATTCGTATTACTTGAGATAACATCTGTCCTCGTGATGCACATTAGAAGGTTTACCTAATATTTATTTAATAAATGAATAGATAATCTCGCATTTATACTTTAAGTGCTATTTCCATTAAACCGCATAAAGATTCTTAGAAAAGAGTTTTAAATTAATATCAAGTAGTACTAAAAATAGATGACGAATTTCTTCAAAATGAGTGGTTGCGCATTTGTGCCGTCTTGAAGACAAAAACACCGATTTTTTCTTGATAACTTGCACTTTTACTCAACCGCGAACGCATTTTCGTCTTTAATTTAACTAATGATTCAATGAAGCAATACGGCTCAACTAGCAGAGTAAATGATAACTACCATTCGTAAAGTTCGTTTCCCAGTTCATTCGAGAAAATCTAATGCAAAAGCGAACAAATTACAAAAAAGAATACATGGGTGAAGTAAAGCCCACTGAATTAAAAAAGGAGATCCAAGTTTCTTATATCGAGGCAGCCCTCATATATGAGCTTATTTCTGAGCATCAATTGCCGTTCAGGTGGATACAGCGCCTCGGAAGTCAGTATTTCCGGCTTCGTAGACTACCGTCTTTGAAGGAGACTTCCTGAGAAGGGCCGCGTTTCTCCTCCTCTTCCTCTTTTTCTATCATCATAAATTTCGCAAGACCTCATGTCTTGAAGTCAAAACAAACCTTCACACTAACGTTTCTCTTCCAGATTTAAACAAGGCTTACTTTTGTTTCCACGCAACCACTTCAGAATTGTGACTCGCTTTCTGGGCCGACTTTTTTGAGATTTGTGACTCCATCCCGAGTCCTAGAGATCCACGACGACTCATGATGAGGCTGGTAGTATTAGCTCCGCTGAAGTGGTTCCGCGTCAGCATCCATCTTGTTCAATACTGCTGCGGAGGGACCACTTCGATGGAAATTCTGTGGACCACGCCACCACAACGCTTTTGGGTCCTACCGTGCTATGGAACCCTAGCTTAATTTAAAATTTAAATAACCAAATACTTTATTATCTGTTTCAGTTATATCTTGATCAGGAGCCTCGGTGATTTCGTCATTTTCTGAGGTGGTCTCTGGGCTGTCGTCTTCAAATCCGTCACTTTCTTCCTTGATTTATTTTGGTGCACCATTTCAATAGACATTTGATCGAAGCCACAACGATCCGCGTACACTTCTATTCGATTGTTACCACAAATTTGTTATCAAAACTCATTTTAGAGGGTCTTGAGAACACGATGATGAGCCATGTGTTTCGGTCTGAAGGTGGGCGTTACTCATTGCAACAACAGTTTAGGCATTTGGAAACCCTGCAAATATTGAAGAGGCTACTTTCAGAGGGGCAGATTCAGGAATTTCTGTAGTAGAAAATCACGCAAATGCTTTGAAATCGACACACTTATGTCACTCAGCAGTTGCTGAGAATTCCTTGGTGACTTTGACACAAATGCCTAAAATACGTCAATAGGCAATCCGAAAGTGACTGGCAAGTGTTATTCTCACGTCTATCGCGGTCATTTTTTGCATCTCAGTTTGCAAATGCAGTGTCATTAGCTTGCCCTATTTGGTGGATGAACCAAGTCAGTCAGAAGTGAATATTAACATGTGATTAAAATAAATTAAAAAATATTTTTGCAAAAACTGTAAATAAATGGCTTATTTCGATTAATGGTTTCAAACAAATTAAGAGTCCAAGTATTTCTCGAATTTCCCAAATATTATAATAATAAATTGAAAAATATTTATATTTCACAGTAAAATCGTTGAAAAAACTTCAACAGAGAATCACGTGTTGGATCGCTCAAGGATTGTTTTGAAAAGCGTCAACTTTTAGAATTAAATGTCGTCACAAAAGGAAGATAAATGGCATGCAAAAACTTTCTGGTAAAAAGTACTACGTGAGAAATTTTGAAAAAATTGCCTTAATTCACACCAGTCAAAAGTCATGTTTCTTGACTGATGCGTTTGCACTTTTGGTAGTTCGGTGTGTGGAAAGTAAGTCGTGTGGTTTCTGAAAATAAAAGAGCTTCTCTTAGACCAGAGATACCCAAATGACGAGATGAGGTGGTCCTTGGTCATCCGGACTGTGTGAACTGGTGGACATCACTGTTTGAGAACGACTAAGTAATCGAGGTGCCTGGATGAAGTGGATTGCATGTAGCATGTAGTTGCGAGCCTTCTTAACACCTGCCAATGTCTGTGACAATTTCCAGCTTGACCACTTTCTGGAGACTCCAAATATTTTAACGAAGGCAAAGTAGCCGATTTTAATCATGTTGAAACGCGTGAGAAGACTTCACGGGGTTAGCAATGCCCAGCTTTTAGTTAAATCAATGGAGTCCCAACCAGGACCCTGTTCTCATTGCATTCATCGTCATGTTCATTGTCATCATGTTCTTCGGACTCTTTAAAAGAGCGGCTAATTTATCGTCAATTGGCAGCGGATTGTTGAGATGGAAAGGGACAGAAATCATGGAGGAAGTTTGTGGAACTCGTGGTGCAAGAGTGACCTCAGTCCACAGGCAGTTGAATCTGAATTTGACGACGAGCCTCGATCTAATGGAAGACAGGAACCTCAAACCATGAGGAAAGCATCGCGGTTCCCAAAATTTGATTCAAACTGATTTCTTAGTGGCTGTGCATGGGGACTAACAAGGCTTTGCCTGATTAACATAATCTTTGATGTGACGATTCCCTAAAACTGAAACTGCTGAAACGAATCGGAGCAGATGAGAAGCACTTTCTGGCAGCGACACTTAGCACTGGAGATGAAACTTGCATCCACTACCAGTGTGATCCTGAGACCGAAAGCAGTCAAAGCAATGGGCTCCACCCACGCGGATCTTTTGCCCATCAAATGCACATCTCAAAAGTCGACTTTGAATAGGATGGCGTTGGTGATTTACACGAGAATTTGACACGTGTAAGCTTTGCAGTCAGTTGCGAAGTGCCTCCTAGCGCGTTTATTTCATTTGTGTCAAATTTGCCACCGAATTCCCAGAGGCTGCTGAAACACGCGCATTCGCCATCTATAGGGACCCCCAGATTCAAAGATGAAATATTCCATGAGTTTTTTTTTGAATTGCGGAGACATTTGCTGAATCAACTAACGCGTCATTGGGGACAATCGCAATGATTTGTGACCACTACTAAAAAACCAACTTCTTTGTTGTCGCGAGAAACAAAAGACTCCTGATTTTTATTAAAAGCGGAAGTTTTCCAAGTTAAAACTTGTCGCAACCTGCTGCTGTAGGTGATTGGGGACTTGGAAAAGTGTTATAAATTTCTTGATAAAAGGCGAATTGGAAGATGGTGACGCTGTCTCGTTTGGAAGGCCAGTAGGTGTCAAAAACTGAATTTCACGCTACTTAATATGTTAAACCATCATGTGTTTAATGTGTTCGGCGAACAAGAGAATGGAAGCTAATTGCAAATTTTTTTTGAACATTGAGTAGAAACGGTAGGTGGTCCATGGCTCAACCATAAGATCTTGAGTCACAATGCTTTGCGGTAGGTAGGTAGGTAGGTAGGTAGGTGGGTAGGTAGGTGGGTAGGTAGGTGGGTGGGTAGGTATGTGGGTAGGGTGCTCAATGGCTCACACACATTCAAACAAGCGCACTTTAGTGGGCGGTTGGTAGGGCAATGCATAACCACATTGGATTCACCTACTTTAAATGAATTATACGCCTATAATGAGTTAAGGAAGTGCATTTTAGTCTTGTAGTATGCACTTTAGATTTGATTGCAATTATGAAAAATATAATAACTTCATCCTAGAAAAACTAAAGGGACTTTTAAATAATTTGAACATTTTTAGAGAAATTCAGTAAACATCTGTTGGTTCTCTAACTTCGTAGATCAATTACCCAGACCAAAGGGAAGGGAGAGAAGACGACCTTCCTAGAGTGTGTGAATCAGATGGTAGATTTTGAATGACCTGATTGGGGCCAATGCAGTGAAAATGGGGTGAATCGAGTATTTCTGTGTGCTGATGCGAATGTTAGTCGCAGGTCACCGTAGGGTCACTGCGGTTTTAGGGCAAATTTGGTGAGGCCTTGTTTCATCAAGCCGATAATGCATCAACGCATCTTTCGAAGGTTGCACCTCAGGACGGCCTTCGAGATTTCCGATGGAAAGTGCTTCTCTATCCCATTTAGTCATACCAAACTCAGAAGCAAAACACTGCGGCTTCGAAAATGTCCTCCTCTTATTGGAAACATCAACTTGCGAAATGTTACATGGGTCAGAGTAGCAGCTAGGAGGGTTGGACAAATTAATGGAAACACCTTAAAAAATCATTAAATAAATCTTAATATGGTGTAGATCCACCTTTTAGCCCGTTCTTCTGCTAAAACAACCTCACCAGAATCGAGAGGCTCCGCAGTGATTTTAGGAGCCATGGACTTGAGATCTTCTCTAATAATTCCATTTAGAGTTCATCGACAGCCTCTATCAGCTAACAACTTCGAGTTTCGGCCAAATCTGTGCTTTTCTGAGGACGAAGCCCTTCCTTTTCCTTCAAATTCGACATCATTGAAATGCCAAGCATTCGGCGGGTATTTTTTGAGTTGTCTCCTATTTAATTTTTTTTGACCTTTTTTAATACCTGTAAAACAAATGTTTCAGATAAGCATAACAAATAACAAAAGATCTGTCACCTTTTCTTGTTTATAAGATGTCCAAACCCTATATTTTTTGAAATAAACGCGTATTTTTGTTGCTTTTCTGAAATTAAATACTCTAAAAATTCATGGTTTTTTTGATAGACCCTTTAATAACTGGGCATTTTCAAGCGGACCAGGTTCGAAAATAACTAATTTCTAGGTTTTTTGGGGATCAAAAGGAGTTCCTAATAAGAAGGGTTTTTAAGAGGAGTTCCGAAAAAAACTGTTTTTTTGTGGAAATGTTTTGATGATGAGTTCCAAATAAGAAGAATTCCAAGAAGTTTGTAGGAGGGGATCTAAAAAAGAGGAAAAGCTAGCTAATCCCACACGGAAACCCTCATCAGCACCACTATTATCAGTACCCTTTTTACCTTCAAGCGCAGGGTTGTGAAAGTTGGTTGGAGTGCTAGAACTTGGCCTTGGTCTAGCCAGGAAGACAAAGAGAAGGACGTCAAAGATGATAAAGAGTAGAAGAGGATAGGGATGAGTAGGATGCGAATTTCTGGAGGAAATTCTGAGGTTGAGGAGGGAAAACCTTCGAATCCCAGCGCTCTCAAAGGAGATGAAAAGTCGGGCATTTTCAATTCACCACTTTATTGAAAAACCACACAGGAGTGTTACCAAAGGGGGTGGGGGGGGGGGGGCGTGAAAAGGGTGGCCTAGAACTCGGCCTCGGCGGCGACCGTCTTAGTCTCGGTGAAGTGGCGGAATCGCTCGATGAGGTGGGCCACAGTGTGCTCGCCAAGCACCTTGTTGTCACGCGAGCGCACGTTCACTGTCGCGTTCGCCAGCTCCTTCTCGCCCACCACTGAAACCAAGACACAAATCAGCATCACCAACGCAGTTGTGTGCGGCCATACACCAGCCCACCGACCACACACCTCAGTGAAATGTCCAAATATTTGCCTTCTGATTACAAAACTATACGAGTTCTATGTCTGGCCTCCGCCTTGGCATTTAAATACCCCAGGAGGAGGAGAGAGATGAAAGCGTGTGACTCACCGAGGATGAAGTTGTACTGGGCCAGCTGGCCATTGCGGATCTTCTTGTTGAGCGTGCGACCCGGGTCAGTGTCGATGTGGGCCATGAAGCCCGCATCATGCAGCTCCTGACGCACCTTCTCGCCGTACTCGTCAAGCGCCGACACCACCGGCACCACCAGCACCTGACGCGGGTTGATCCAGAAGGGCCATTTGCCTGTAACCACCAACCAACCAATCAGACACAAGAATGATTTAGACGCCTCGATTAACCAGGCATTACTGGCTCCACATAGCGTGGGTCGCAAATACTACCTTCCCCCTCTTCGAGTCCCTCGCCTCCTCCTCCTCCTCCTTAAAACTCCTTGATAATGATGGCGATAAACCGATCCTTCTAAACTTCTGGCAATAAAATCTGCCTCCGACACCAACTCAGATAACCTTAAAAGGGAATTAACAAGTCTATCTCTATAACTGAAGTCGCTGCGAGATCAACTTATCTACTCAATTCCATTAAGTAGTATTTTGTACAGCTTCCTACCCTGTTCTAACCGGTCTTAACCCTACTCAACTCAACTCAATAGACAACGTACCTGCAAAGTGTTCAGTGATGATGGCCATGAAGCGTTCGACGGAGCCTAGAATGGCGCGATGGATGATGACAGGACGCTTCAGAAGACTAGCGTTTTCACCCTCGGCCGATGGGGCGTCGCTTCTACAAAAGGAGGAGCCACAAAACCGTCGTTAATTTCGTGAATTTTGAGGAAAAAAAAGGAGGACGAGAGGAAGCCCACGTTTGGTAGGTGAGATCGAAGCGTTCAGGCAGCTGGAAGTCCAATTGGATGGTCCCGCATTGGTGACGTCTACGTAGAGCGTCGAAGAGGAGGATATCGATTTTGGGTCCGTAAAAGGCACCGTCACCCTCATTCAGCGTCCATTTGACTCCACTGGCATTAAGACTGTTCGCTAGTTGCTGAAAGGAACGAAAAACGGTGATGTCCTCAGTGACCTGAGACCCGCATCACACCGCCAAGAAGGTCGTGTCCTCGTACACCTAGAGCTTATTGGTCCGGTCGACCCAGGTTCTAAAATACCCTCTTGGAAAAGAGGGGAATGAACACACCCCCCCCCCCCCAACTGAAAGCCAACTTGGGCCAAGAAGATCGCCAAAACTGACCTTCTCAGCACGGTCCCAGAGTTCCACAGCTCCCATGAAGTCGTCAGGGCGTGTGGAGAGGAAGAACTCGAAGGTGAAACCGAAGATGCCGTAGATATTCTGCACGAACTTCAGCGCGTTGTCGATCTCCGTCTCGATCTGAAGCCCAAACAGCAGCAGCAGCAGCAGCAGCATTAAAGTGGGGGTCATGACTTGAAAAAATAGACTTTAGGAACTCGGTTCGGCTAGATAAACTGGAATAATCACCAATAAAACTACCGTTCTAAAGTATTCGAAGTACTACTTTGCGTTCTCCTCTCGAGAAGGGGTTTTAGGGGGGGGGGGGTTAAACGTGCCTGGTCCTCACGACAGAAGATGTGTGCATCGTCCTGTTGGAAACGACGGACGCGGGTGAGACCAGTGAGGGCTCCCGAGAACTCGTTGCGGTGGAGGACGCCGAAATCAGCGAAGCGGAGGGGCAATTCACGGTGGGAGCGCAGCTCCTGCGCGAACATGAGGCAGTGCCCGGGACAGTTCATTGGCTTCAGCCCGAACACCTTCTTCTCAATGTCCACTTTGAACATGTTTTCCTGCAGACAGCAAGAGGGGAAACGCAAACACGACGTTAGTCAATCGAGTCCATATCTTGTAGGCTAAGAAACTGATGGGCAGACAATCTCCAATAACTCTACTCTTTGACTGAAACTACGAAAAGGCTGGAAAGGAGCAAAACGGATGAGTCTCCAAAATCAACAGCTAGTTTTTCTCGTTTCTCAAGAAATATCACCTAAAAAGCAAGACGACACAAAGGTTAAGGTAGCCAACTGCGTTGGTGACATCCGATTGGCGCAAGAGCTGAACCAAATCGATCTAGGATGAATGAGTAATCTCTGCAAATTATCAAATATTAATCGTTTATGTACTCTATGAACGGCTTTCTGGTTATTCAGCGCAATTTCAAATTCTAACCTCTGAATTGCGGAGTTACCAAACCCTGACTAACGCTATAGCGTGACGAAACAATTTATCCAGAGTCCAGAAGATGGAATAATGACCGTGGAAATAACCTGTGGTTGTTGCTATTGTTACTTTTTCAGGACCACAAACTATGCCCCTTCACATGGTACGATGAATGGCAGTTGCCAAAAAACACAGGGAAAAATTAATCCAATTCAATTCCGCGAGAATAGAGTGCACTTCTGGCCTGAAAAGTCCTCCAACAACCAGACTCGATGCTCCAACTGCAGCTAAGTTGGGTCCTATAGCTACTTTTTTCGTCGAAATAGCCCGTTAAGTCTGACCCGTATCTCTGTTACCAAACCGAATTCTTGATTTCAAATTGAGACTTGCGGTTGATTTGAAAGCGTCGAAATGGGCTTCCAGCTCCATCTGAGATGGAATTTAGTGCCTTCAAAAGGTGGTTTTTTTGCAAATACAGACCTTCCTCTGTGGAGGTGAATATTAATTCCGGCTAAATTCGAAGATTTTAAAATACACAGGTTTTACGGTCCCAATTTTTTTCATGTGTTTAGTCAGGATTCGACCGAATTTATTACTTCTTTTGCTAGTGAGTATTTAGTCAGAATTTGAACAACCCTCACCTTTATCAAAATCCAACAACTCCGTTTCATGGTTCGAAGTTAACAAAAAGACACATTCTATAAAAATGACTGATCAAATAAAGAGATTAACGATTACGGAGCGAAACTGTGGGCATTTTGTAGTTACAATATAACTAGGCCTTCCTAAAAGTGCTAGGGACCCGAATAAAGGCACTTTTAGACAATCTGATGGTTTAATTCGGTCGTGATATGCATCAAACTAGTCATATGACTTTTGAAACATGCATGACTCCCTGATAGATAGATATCGTCTGAAAATGCTTCAAACTGGCGTAATTTAGAGCGCACCTCTCTACCAATAGCCCAGACAACCTTCAGTAACTAAGTGATGGGATTTTGAGATCATAAGTGACTTTCTGATGATTCAACTTCGTTGGAATATGCCCCAAACTGGAGTCATACCGATTCAAGTGGGCACAGAGCTTACCAGATGGACTTTTGTGACCTGTGCTTTGATTTCGTCAGAATATGCAACCTTGGTTACTAACGATATTCTTTAGGTACTGGAAGTTCAAGTCTCATAGGGACGTATATTTAACTACCCCAGAGCGTGCAATACTTGTGGAAAATCGCGAGAGACGACACGACACAACGAAGAGGGAGGGGGAGGGTGAGACTCACGGCATAGTGCTGCCAGTGACCGGAAATTTGCCAGAGCTTGGAGTCGTAGATGTTGGGTGTGATGACCTCGGTGAAGCCCCGACGCCAGTACTCGCTGCGCATCAGCTCCACCAGCTTGTTGTAGATGTGAGCACCGGCGGGCAGGAAGAAACAGCTCCCCGGCGACAGCTCGTGGAAGAAGAAGAGCTTCTGCTCCAGACCCAACTTCCTGTGGTCGCGTTTCGCCGCCTCCTCCTGAAATAGAACCAACACCGACTACTCTCTTCCCCTTCACAGAGCTCCTAGCTGAAAACGATGACGAGGAAAGCGATAGGAAGCTGGAGAAACGTGTGAGACAGACTCACCTTCAACATCTAAGACTAAATAGGACAAAGATGACCAAGTTCAAGACTACACAAATTTGTGTTTCTACATGAGGAAGGACTCGACTGGACTTTATCCCAGACGTCCACGACATCTTTTAGGGCATGACCTCAAAAATTATGATAGACCCGAAAGACAGTAGTTTCAAGGAACATAGATTCCTGGCTAGTATCTTGCAGTAACTTATAACGTACACTCAAGCTATTCTTGCCAATGCCTTCGACTCTTGCATCGTTAACATGGATTCAACATTGATTCGATGCCATGAAGAGGGAAAACCCCAACGCAAAATCCCATCAGTTGATGGAATAAACTTAGTTTCTGCAAGAAATAATCCACTTTCTGTTTCCCATCCGTCTGTTAAACCACAATGTTCATGCAAGCATGTTTAGCATGCTGAAATGCTTAAGGCTCCCTTATATAGCTCCCAAATGACCCCATAAACCAATGCCCTGGATTTCAACTGGAAAGGTAGAAGAGAGGGAGAGTAGAAGGGAGAGTGATAGACGCACCTGGAGGTGTTTCCACTCCTTCATGGCCTGTTGTGAGGGGAAGGAGATGCCGTAGACGCGCTGCAGGGACTCGGCGTCCGCTTTGCCCTCCCAGTAAGAGGCGCTGCTCTTGGTCACGCTTATCGACTTTATGCAGCCTGCAAACAAACGAGCAATAAAAGTGGTTACAGATAAACTTCCCCCTTCAATTTGAGCAGCAACGCTAGAAGAGATACCTCAAACCAGGACTCTCTCTCTCTATTCGTCCAATTCCAGAACTACGGACAAGTTAGTAGTCAGGACCTTCAAGATGACTCATGGCAGAAAGCGACTAGCCAATGAAAAAGCGTAATAGCAGCGTCACATGAGCTAAGCACAGATGTGTAAAATAGGGTGATTCATCGTCTCCGACGGCCGTTTCTGGAAAGCACATACCAATCAGAGTTCCACAAAGTGGATACGCTGACACTAGGTGAGGTCGAATGGATCTCTCTCTTTGTTTCACTCTGATGAGGGCAGTGATTCGAAATCTTGTGGACCGATGAATGCAGTCAACCCAACATGTATACCCACAACTATCTTGGATAGCTGATTAGATTTAGAGAGGCTAGGGACACTGAGGGTTGATGAGGCCTCACTTCAGACCGTGAAAGATATCCAACAGCGCCTTTACCGACTGAGCCCAAAAGCACGTTAATCGAAATAATATCCCCTAAAAGTAAAACTTTGGCATCTGGTTGAAAGATGAACCATTCGCTGGAACCAACTTCCGACGGTAGAAGTTAGACAGCATCTTCACAGACTATTGCAACACTAAATTGAAAACATCGAGAGCCCAGTCTGGAATCTGGAGGTCTTAAGACATTCCACTAACCCAAACCAACTCTCTAGCCAATAAACCCGAGCCCTCCTTTGCTTAAAAGGTGAAAAGCAAAAAAAAACGGCGGCAGATTCCCCTACAATGGCCCAAGCTGATTTAGGTCAAACCTAGGTAAACAGGATCCAATTCTAGACTACGTCAAATGTAGCGATGACATTTACAATGAAAGGAATTTACAGAAATGGAAGACAAAAATAATATTTTTTTGGTTTTAAAGGCTGGTAGATGAAAGATAGAGCCGATCTACCAAAGAATTTAACAGCAAATCCTAACGAAACGACACCCCAGTGTCCCAATTTGATGACTCACGGACAACGGAACGCATACTTAACCCCTGCCAAAAGGTGATTTTTAAGGTGAAATCCACTAGAGTCGAAATTGAGAGAACGAGTCGCTTGGAGCCCCATAAGTCGGTTAAGGATAGCCTCCAACACACTCTCCTAATAAACACTATCATCCTAGGAACGGGACACCTTTCCATTTGGGGTAGCTGATTCCTTTGTCAAAAGAAGGAGCCTTGTAGTGGCCTTGTACTAAGCCTGTTCAACCCTGGTAACTCAATTCCGTCGTTCAATGAACCTGCTAGAGGCTTCGGGTCTTGAGACACATTCCAACTCTAGCCAATAAGTCCGTGCTCTTCCCAAACGGCCCTTGGGTGTTCAACCAATCCTCACGCGGATTAAAAGGCTAACAACCCCTCTAATACTTTAGTAAGTCCTTTAAAAGGTCCTGATGCAATCGGCGACTAGACAGAGCTGGAATCGGGGCTTGAAGGGTTTGACGCAATAAAACGGCGACAGATTCCCCTCCCCAATGACCCAAACCGGTTTAAGACAAATCTAGGTAAACAGGATCCCTTAAAGTCGAAATTTAAAGGGAAGCTACGAGAAAAGCGGAGATGGGAAGGGATGTGAGAGCCTTTTTCTCAAGTTTCGTCACGGAAATAGATATCAATAACAATTTTCAGGTTTTAAAACCTGGAAGATCTAGGGACCTAATGGCTTGGAACCCCCAATAAAACGACTACAATTGACCTCTAACCCCCTGATTAGGCCAAATCTAGGCCAACAGAATCCCACTAAAGTCGAAACTAAAAGCCCTAGCTGTGTGGTCACCTCGTAAAAAAGGTTGCAGATGAACTCACCAGTGTGGCGGACATGGGGCCCGACGCAGAGGTCGATGAGGGTGCCGCACTTGTAGACAGTTGTGGCGGGCTCCTTGATGCGTTCGCGCAGGATGCGCAACTTGAAGTCGTTGTAGGCGAACATGCGCAAGAGGTTCTCTTTCGTCACTACCAGGCGCTCGAAGGGCTGTTTCTCGTTGAGGATGGAGTTGCACAGCTTATTTAGCGCCGGGTAGTCATCCGGTCGCACCTGTCTGTGGGAACAATGAGGAAAAAAAATAGTTCCGCGCCTTTTGCTGAGAAAAAACAACCACATGAAGGGGTTGAGATACTTAGACTGGGAGAAATTTAACCGTAGATATTCCACGAAACGTTGGGGCATTACCATTAGACATAAATTAAGGAATAAGACAAGTTCTTCGAGCAATTTCGAGAATTCTTTACTAAATAACATGCAAAATTGACAGCGAAATTGGATTATTTAACAAAAAAGCCATTTTAAAAGCCAGTGGCTCTCTCCATTAAACACGGGGAGTTGTTTGGGAGGCTTTAAAAGCTCAAGGTTTCAACCGCGCTTTCGCTAACGTCGTATTTTTTAGAACCGTTAAATCGCGCAATTGTAAAAAAGGCAGCGATAAACAACCTTGCTTCCTCGAAAGTCACAATGACGGAACACCATATCCGATAAGTGGGAACTGCTTAATGTCTAAGGTGCGGGATTAACCGATTCCAAGAGCTGCGTTCCATTCCACCGGAGGCAACGTTCTAGGACTTCATATCGAAATCAAGGGTAAAGGGGCGAATTTCGCGGGATTATTTACCTTCCCTCCATCCACATGTCGTAGTAGAAGCCCTCCTCAACCGGAGGACCGTAGCAAAGGTGGCCGCCGTAAACCCTTTCCATGGCTTCGCCCATTACATGGGCAGAAGAGTGCCAGAATACGTACTGACCTGGTACAAAAAGCGATCAAAAATGCAGTAAAACAATATCCAAGGGATGGAAGAGGTTGAAGAGAGAGTAATAATACCATCTTTATCGTTAAAATCGAGGAATTCAACCTTGGCGTTGCCCTCAAAGGGTCTCTCAAGATCCCATAGCTTGCCATTTACTCGCGAGATTACGATGTTCTCAGCTGTCTTTTTGCTACAAAAATATAGAAAACACACATCAAATGAAAAATTAAATTTCCGGTGTCTAAATTGTGAAATTGGGGATTTACTTGATGTTTCGGGCGATGTCGATGGGACGCGTTTCCCAGGCCTTACCATCGACGGTGTTACCGTCGGGAAGGGTGATTTCGATGGGAGAACGCGGCTGAGAGGCGACGAAATCCTGGTATTCCTTCATCAATTTTTGCCACAAGCGCTCGCGATGAGCAATGAATTCAGGAGGCGGTGGCGATTGC
>JAUOZQ010001273.1:0-15363 GCA_030710315.1 Anomotaenia brevis
TGACATGGCTTTGTTGTCATTCTGGTGACCACTTCTCTTCCCTTGGTTCGTTTACAGCAATTTTATTCTAAATAAAAACAGAATGAACTCACAAACAACCATAGATGAGTTGGTTGAATCTTCTCCTGCTTCCAGCAAGAAGGAACTCAATTCTTAGCTGAAATGCCCTCATCATCTCTGGATTTTCATGTCACTCCAGAATTTTCAAATAAGAATGGCCTTGCTTGTTTTGTGGCAAAATTGACTCAAGTGTGGCAATTAGCAGCAATTTAATTGCTTTTCTTGACACAAATATTTCAGAATAAAGTAAATTTTCTATGCAATACATCCTTAATTGTTTTGTGGTCTATGAGTATCAAGATGGGATTCTCTGCAAACAGCATTACTACCAAGTATTTTGGTCATTTTATGGGAAAATGAGCGAATTTCTTCTCCAAAACCATGCAAATATTAATTACCCTATTTCGATTTCAGCAGTCAATATCAGTTGTTTAAAAAACATTATCTGCATTCTGCTCAAAACTAAAAAAATGCTTAAGTGGATGCATTCATGCTTCCTACCATTTATGTGTGTCAAACATTACAGCTGGATTGTAAAATAACAGTAAATTTGTTAGAAGCATTAGAACTATTCGATTCGGAGGTTTCAAAAACTTTGCTTGCACAAAACTTATCAGTAATGTGTGTTTAAGTACATGAAAAACAGTAATGCAAGATTTATCTGAATAAATATATCAATGGTTTGAAAAGTTTCATAGAAGCAGAGCATGACGCGGCTGACGGAAACTCGTTAACAGGTTCTGACTCGATTCTGACACTGAAATATTGTCCCTTGCTACTTGGAGATAAACGTGACTCATAAACCCGTTTGCAAAAAACCACTGAAATGATAAAAAACCGTTTGTGAAACCTTCGAGTTGATTTTTCAAGGGCGTCTGTAAGCACTGTGATGTGAGAAAATGTCTACCACAGACAATCGATGAGGTGTGCGCACGCGCGCATTTGATTGGCTGCGTAGCGCTAATTTGTCAAGCACATGAGTGAGCAAAACCCTCGCATTAAACAACACTTGCATTGTTTTAGCACCAAATTCCTTCTAGATTTTCGTTTGTTTAACAATCAGGCAGTGAAAGACAAAGCGAAAGATTACGAGAACATTTTCTTCTTTACCTTATAAAACCGCCAAAGCTCTTTATGCAAAATAACCCTTCAAGATTCTTTTTGTCAGGTTTGAATGTAGTTGAAATGAGAAGGGATGCTGAATTGATCCATTTGGTTGTCTTTGAGGTTATCAAAGTAGTCTTGCTAAGGTCTATGCTATGGAATAAATAAACAACTTATAAAGTCCTTGAGATTTCGAGTTATAGAACTTGTAGGTTCTCTTCTTAGATGGATCCACCATCTCAGCTAAGACGAAAGTGCGTTTATAAGACACGTTTGTCTGTGTACATGATGACAGGAGAGCTAAGAAATGTTTGACCTAATTTGTTGGTAAACAACTAGGTCAGTGCAACTAGTGACCGGATGAGGTGCTAAACTTCATCAAAATGTTACTCGTGTAAATCTTTGACAATTTTAGCCCTATGGATAGGTGCATGACAATCCGGACAGCTTCTGGAATACTAGCGCCTGAAATACGAGCACTAACTATTTTGGTTTTTCGAAAGTCAGAGAGTTCAATCATTTATAAAGTTATAACAATTTCTATTGTCTGTAAAGTCAGACACACGATAAGATTTGTCATGTCATGATTGTTTACAATACGTTCAAGAATTATGAGGCAAATGGTAAGTGTTTTCACTGTTTTACCCAACTACTGTGTAGTTAATTAAATTGTCTACGTTTATCTTGTCGTCACCAAATCCGTGGGATGAGATTCACATTTCGTTTTTTCTCTGAGCATATCTTCTCACTACGTTTAATGCCAAAGGCTTCACACTAATTAAATCATTGTGCAACGCGTAACCGCGTACCAGAAGCCACTGAGGTTCATTTAATACAATTTACAAAGCACCCAATTAAAGAATTTGTTTACTGCAGAACTAGAAGGCCACGACTTGACCTAAGTACCAAAGTAATCAATGATTTACACTTCATTATTTTATAATTCAGCAAGGCCAGTAGTTTGAAAAAAGAAGGTGGCATCATGGTTTCTCCTACTAGAAACAAAGGGCTGTTTAACGAACTGATATTGACAAGCATTACTGAAGTATAAATCAGTTGCTGAAATTGGTTTATGCTGTCTGACAAGTCATCCATAATAACAGCTTACTTGTAAAGTAACGAAATAGTAAAGCACCCCGTACTTGCTGTGTACAAATTCTGATGGTGTGCGAGCTCCTGTTCCAAGTTATTTGCTTACCGTATGCCTATCTGTATGCTAAAATTTATGAATAAGTGTCCTCGAAACATAAGGATAATTTAATCATTTCAGCCCATGACAACCAGCAGGGTTCTATAGTACCTGAGAAGCATCCTGAAATACCTCCTAAGTGGGTTTGATCCTTTCATTACTCTTACAGTTTCTGCCCTAGTTTCAAGGTAGCCAAATATAAGTCTTTCAACATGGGGAATAAACAACCCTGTACAAAATGAGATGAGATGAGGGATAGACTTTCCTTTCAGAGTATCTGTGGGGAATTTGTGTTTTGGAGGAAACAAGGGATTTGACTCAGCAACTAGTCTCGTCATGAATGCATTGCTCACTTGGTGTTGAGTAAGCTTCATCTGGTAATGAGAATTGTGCTAGAGGTAAAAGAGGTGTTTATTAGAAATGTTTGTGCGTTTGGGTAGTGCACTCGAGAGGTCTGATGTGATGCATTGACAGGGAGAGTTCACTAACTAGATTTTTGTGAGCTTGAGAACCTGAAAGCAATTAGGCTCATGAGATCTGGGGTGTCATAGAAAACTTGTCTCAACTGCGATGCTACTTAAGTATTGCTAAGTAGTGTGCATGCATGAACAGAAAGGATTTTTAGGGAGAAATGGGGTGGCTTGAGTCAAATTCACTATGCAAACTAATCGTCAAAGAAACTTAGCGCGTTCATCCACAAATAATTGGTCTACGTCCCAATCAAAAATCTATTGAGGTAGCCCTGTCTCACATGGAATAGATGACACACCTTGGAGAGACTACCAGTGGCTATCTTCCAAAGAACCTTTTCTCTAAACGCTGCGACAAATAAGACACTTTGGCGGGGTATTTTTCGGCTTTAAACAGTGATCAACAGTGTGTTTGAGATCTAGTCTAACTTAAAAGAAAATACACAATCTCTATGCATTTTCTGCTAATGAAACCGTCGCATTTTTCAGAGATCGTAAAGAGTGATTTGAACAAACAAGTTTATAAAAAATCACTGTGAATTTTCGGGAGTATTTCTAGTAAAGTCACTTGTGTCACCCTGATAGTATGATCTCAAATGGGTGATTATTCAGTCTTTGCAGAGATTCTAGGTGTAGCCTACTCATTACATATTCGACTAGTTCAGGCATTGAATAACACAATGAGTTCGAGAAGATTTAGATCCTCATATTATTTCGCTAGATAGATGCGTCTGGGCGCTACAATCATGCATCCATAGAGGTGAAAATTTGGCACATTTCAGTATGAGACGTTCGGTTCAGATTAGGCTAATAACCATGGTTTTCTGAATGAAAACTCATATCAAACTTACTAATTAATCTGACTGGGAACTCAAGAAATAGTGACTACTGCGATTAGGATTCGGGACTAAGATTTATCGTAACGTTCGTTTTGCCTCAAAAGAGTCGAGTTGAATCAAAACAAAATTACTTGGACAAAAGAGTGCCCGATTTTAAAGAATACCACAATAATTAATTTTCAATTTGTTTCAGTGAAAACATGGCACATTTACTGACACCTCCTATTAATAAATAAAATTATCTCTTTAGTTAAATGAAATAAACATTTGCGTAGAAGTATAAACCGAAACTCGCATATCGCCTGATAGTTACTAAGTCTTTTAAAGTGAATATTAATGTTGAATACCAGGTACACATGTCATTTTATAATAAAACCACCATTAAAGGAAACGGATTATATTGGAATTAACCTATCACAAATGAACTCAGAAGAAAGTGTGCCAGCGTGCTATTTGTGGCTGTTTAGGTGGATATGACATTGGTAAAGTAACTCTACACCTCTCTGATTGACGCATTCACACCTTCACATGAGTTGCGATTGTGCGAGCTAACACAAGCCTTCGCACAGCTGTGTGCTATACTAGATGACTCATTTTCTCCGTTGTCTTCGTAAGGTCGTTTGTCCTTGTGGCGGATAGGCCATCCAATACGGATGAAATACCACATACTGGGTTTATCCTACTAGCAGAGAGAAGATAAGACGTAGGCACCCGGAGATTTATTAAATAAATAGAGAAAAGGGCATGTTTCACACTTAGATTGGCGACTTGATGGGCCGGAGTACGAGTATCTAGTTGTCGCGTCTGCATACCTGACGTCACTCTAAGCCGGTGATGTGGGAAATGGGGCCTTAGCCTCGGTCAGATTCTCTTCAGTTGACTCAAGTTCCTGCAAGTCTATTAAATTTTGAACCTGCTAATCTGATGATACTGCAATTCCAGCTGCATGGATTGGTGTATTATCATTTCAAAAGATGGCAGTTCCAATCAGAAAGCAGCTCTTAAACAACCATGAATAGAAATCATGGGTCAACCAGGCAGGTTTCCAAGAAATAGCACGAGAACATGGTCATCTTCTCAAAATACCGCCTGGGCAGCAGCTCGTGTATTTCAAAATGATCGTTTTTTTCAATTCATTAAATAACGCCCAATGTTTTACCGTACTCTTGAAAAGGATCTAGAAAATACAACGAGATGAACGAAGGTAAAATTTACTTGGTTTGATACAAAAATTGGGCATTTTTGAATGAGGGCGCGTAGTCGAGTCAAGATGTAACGATAAGACTGACAAACGATTTACTACGCATGAATGGGTCATGAAAACGACTAAGGACGCTGCTGGAAAGCGCGCACAATATAGCACACCTGCGCATAGAACCAAAAACACCATGTAAACGGCAAACACTTCCATGGAACATTTGAATTTCGTTGAGAAAGGCAATTTTGCTCCTAAAACGAAAGGTTCCAGGTAAGAAATTAGCCTGGTGGACCTAGATAAATAGTAGTCCCCTCGTTTTCCTCCAGTGAAGTAATTTTGAATCTTGCAAATTTCGCGGTACCTACTAGTACAATCTTAACTGCTCTTACTTACAACATTAATGTCAGAAGTGAAGAAGAAAAGGCCACTACAGCAAAAGCAGAAGGGAAATCTCACTTCCGGGCACAGAAATGGAAGCCATCTGAATGGTCTGCAGGTTACTCCACACGTGACCGCCAACCAACAGAGCTATCAACTGGTGCACCATGTCAACTCAGACAGATGACTGGATAAGTTTAGGAAGACTGAAACTGGAGCAAAGGTGAAACAAACTTCCCAATTTTTCCGGCAATCAGATGCACCGAAGAGGTCATTGTGTTTGCAAGTCAGAGATAACGACTAGCTGTGTCCTCCCGGCTTTGTCCTGATCTCTTGACCTCTGCCTGATTCATTCAGAGACTGCCTCCACTTCAGACGTGACAATCATGCTCGCGTTTGTGAACGGGGCTGACAAACGCCCACAAGTGAAAATATATCTACTTCAGCATCACACAAATGGCTTCAGCGGTTGCTACCACGAAAAAGATGGGTATATAGAAATTCCATCATTAACTTAAAACAGCCTAAATGCAAGACATGTGAACAAGGAAGAAAGACAGTAAAAAAACTAATATAGCAACTCCGATCAGACGAAGAAGAATTGGCACTGGTCGATACATTGGAAATGGACTTTTGCAAGTGACTCCAAGGCTCGATGGAGTCAGAAGAAGCTGTGGCGGAATATTTGGTCTCTTTTTCTAATTCTTCTTTGGGAGGGACGATGACTTCTACTGCCTTGTATTCAAAAGGTCTCAAAAGTCCGAATAGTGCCAGTCACGTTTACCTCTCATCTTGTGCGTTATCGCGTTGGGAATTCCGCTGTAACTACCCTTTCCTTCTAAGCTGCTCTTACCGCCAAATCAGTGCTAGAGGTGTTTAGGTTAAGGTTACTGCAACCATGGAAAAAACGAAAACGGTGGTTCAGAACCCAGTAAGGAACTCCCTGGTGTAAATCGAACGGACTGCATTTGACTCTACTAGTGAAATGATCTTCGCATGTCTCATTCGGCAACCGCATCCACTTCTGACGTAGACGTCATGAACGCTTTCAAGGGCGAGGAGGGAGAGTAGGAGACAAGACAACACGAGAATTCAATCATAAACTCAAAAAACGGAGGAGAACCTCAATCCATCGATCATGGCGTTCCATTGGGCGATACATTGTAAAAGGTCATTTACATAGTAAAGCAGGAATAAAAGCGTGTTTAATGTTCCAAATAAGATGGAAATTCCCCTTATTCTGCTAAGTCTCAAAGCATGTGAAAAGTGCCCCAGGAAGTCTTTCGTACTCTCATTTTGAAGATTCCATTTCGCCTACTACATGTTTCTGTTCAGATTACGTTTTCATTTACATCATGATTCATTGGTACCTGGGGAATCTGAGAGAATGTGGGTTAATGTAAGGAACTCTGCCCTCATTTCTGATCCAACTATCTTAAGGACAGTGACTTCCAGTCCCCTGTAACCGAAAAATGTCTCAAGAGTCAATTCTTAACCCCGATTTGGATTCCTACACTTTAAACCAAAACTGACGATCCATAGGACCTCAGAATGTCGTTGAGGTAGCCAATTTAACCGTGAAATCGTCGAAGTAGCCTAAAGAAATGACAAATCCCTCGAAAAGTGTCAGACACGTTTTCTTCAAATCCAGCTAGTCTTCGTTTTACATCTTCCTCTTTTCCTACTAATACTATCCTAATATATCTTTTCACCAACATCAGTTCCAGTAGTGTAGAGCTAAATGTCACTGCCACCAAGATATATTAAGGGGCGATCATGCATAGATATGAATGGGTGTAGCATTCCTCTGCAACTAGAAACCTGCTGTGATATCTAGATCGTGTCCTGGGATAAGCAACACTCGAAAAGCTAAAGATCCGAAGAACAGATTCAATACTGAAGATGGTCACAAATAGGAATCGGTCCCAGTAGAATGAGCAACAGGGAACAGACCTCTACAAAGTGGAAGCCGACACATGATGTGACGGATATCAGTCAAACTCTACTTCAATACTTACTGTTGAGCACCTTAAACATACTTATCTTGTGTTCTTATAACCCATAACGACTATTTGTATGAATCAAAACCTCTGAAAATTGAGGCTGTAATTGAGGTCGAAAATAGCTTGAGAAGCGAAAACAGTGATATCCCAAAATTGCGCTCAAGATTTTTAAGCATGAAATAAAATAATTTTTATGATTATTTGTGTTTCATTTCTTTGTTGTGAAATAATCTGTTGTATTAACTAAGCTGCAAGCCCTATCACCTGCATAGCGTGAAGTCAGCTGGCCAGACACGACAAACGGGATACTTGCAGGCTTCCCAGACACGCAGCCCGGTTCATCTAGTCAATAAACTTCCCATCGCCAATGGAAGTCTGGGTAATGCCACATTAATCCTAAAACGCCTAAAAACGCTAGAGAACTTTCGTCACTTACCACACGCTCCTAATAAACAATCGGATGCCCACGTCTCATCTTCTCCCTTATAAGGGGTGGTGAATTCATTTTCGAGAGAATCCAGGCTCATATTTGCAGTGTTAAAAAGCACCTTTTTATATTTATGCATTCATTTAACTACTTTTTAGATACCTAAATGCAATCATCCAGCTCACAGACACAACTCACACTGGAAAGACTCACCACCACCCATGCATTTTTAAACAATCCCCTCACCCATGACTCCAAATCCACTGTGATTTTTCGAACGGCAAGCCGAGACATCGCAATCAAAACGCCGGAAGATCTTTGATAACTTCAACGGATTGTCATACTGCTTAAGACACACTGCTAATAAATTTATAGATCTCACGACTCTCACTCTCTCTCTCATGGAGCGAAAGCATATTATACCCCGGAAGTAAATCCATCTGGAGAGAACCTAAGTGTAGCCTATCAGCAACAACTTGTTTCAATTAATAGGAATTTCAAGGTTAATGGTTAGCGTGATCGAATATTCATCACAAAACATTAAATTTATAAGGCAAAATTAGTACACTTTTCTGCTGAGCGCTGTTGCGTTGCTAGAAGTCAATGAGCTTTTGTGGTTTTTTAATGTATTTCGTACTGAAAGTCCTATTTGCTGACTACCATAATGCCTTTCTTATTTTTCGGTTATGGACTAAACATATTTATGTTTATTGTTATAAAGACATAATTGCACGACTATGAGGCCATTTTGAGTCGTTGCTAAACAGCGTGCTCTACCTAGGCAACAAGATATCTGGTGAAGTCAAATAAGTATCGCAGGACGAGAAAATCTGTCCATTTTTAACTATATAACTAAATAATAGAATGCGCATTATATGCGCTTTTTAGTTAAAATTAAAAAGAAACCATTTATGAGAGATGGAAGATATTGAATATTACAAAACCTATTATTTTATGGCTTCTGTCAGTTCTAATTTGTACTCAGTTGCTTTGCTTAATATCATAAAATAATGAGAATCGCTAATTTAATTTAAAAAAGCCGCAGAATGCCAATTTCTAATGTAAAAACGAAACGTGATACACATCAAATGACGCTGCCGCAAATTTGATTACTTTAAGTGATTGTTTATTTTAAAAAAAATTAGCGAAAATATTGTTCCAATAGAATATCCCATGAAACATCGGTGTGTTTGTAATGCAATTTTAAAGCATCCACTTTAAAAAGAAAAGAAAATGAACCCATTAATATTTTTTTGCGAATACTATTATCAATTACAATTCAATCTTTGAAGATGTTATTTCCTTCATTAAATTCCTTACGTTTTTAACACATGCAATATATTTTAGACGCCTAATATTGGGTGCCTTTAAGTAATCCTTAAAAAGCACAGGGAAAATTGAAAGATAGATTAAATAGTGATATCAGTTGCTGTAAAGACCTTTATTGTATAAAATTAAAGCTAAATAAAAAAAAAATAAATTCGCCAGCCAAATATTTAGAATTAATGAATTTATTTAGGAATAAAATTAATTCTAAATGCCTAGCAGGACGCGATAATTAACACAGATCTTGTAAAAAACACATATATATTTTGAAACATCCGTGAATGCTAAAATAATCGTATTTTATACAGGAGCCTGAAAAATTAAATATACACATTAGCTTAGTGAAAAATTAAGCACCAAAAAATCTTTTAGCCTCAAATAAAACTTATAGTTGATGTTTTTAAGAATGTTCGTTTAATGTTTAATCATTTTAATCCCTTTAATATTAAGGAAAGTTAATCAAAATACGAACGTAGAAAATGATGAACTGATTTTAAAAAATTAAAATCTCGTTTTAGGCTTAATTGGTAAATCGGCGTTATGCAGCCTATTTATTCAGTTTCGCCTATGATTTTGATTGTGAATTTCAAGAATTTATACTGGCGTCGATTCTTTTAAGAAACTCGCATCTATCGCACTTGAGACAACGTCCATTTAAAAAAATAAGATTGTTGCTGTTTGCCCTTCAGGGATAGGAGTTAATATGTTTTATAGGTTAAAATTGAAAAGGCTTTCTTTAAAATTGTGAAATCTTAGCATTTTTGTCTGATAACTTACAAATTACCTTATTTTGTTACGGTTTTAATTCAGATAGTTACTTAGAAGTGCACTTGAGGCGAAATAATTAAAAATAGCACTTTGTGATGCCTCAATTTATGTCAGTTTATTCAATCTACAGTGTAGTTGCTCTTTTAGGGTTAAATTTTCAATTGCAACAACCTATGAAAATTCGATCGCTGAAATCAAAGCCCTCACATTTTATAACTTATTACACTGTTTGTATAAGCGAACAGGATAAATTATTTTTCAAATCATCATTTTCTCTGTAGATGATGATTGAACAAATGATTTAAAAAATAAATTATCTTGAGTTATTTTGTTTGAAATGGTAAATAATATCGTCGATTATTTTTAATCTTATTTAACAGCTTCTGCTAGTAAACGTTATAAAACAAAACGGCACTTTGTTAGGAAAATGTTCGAACGATTTTTAAACAAAATCCTTCTTGTTTACGTAATGTTATTGTTTTGATAGATTAAGCATTTAAACTTGCACTGAACGAATGCTGAAAACTCGATAATTTTAATCATTTTGCTTAATAATTAATAATAAAAATAATTGAACATAGACAATCTAATTAGGCAATAAAATATCCCAGTGATGTTTATTTGCATTTGATTTCACAATCAAATTATCTTGTGACTCCTTTGAGTGGCAAAAGTTTTATATCAGTTGCGATATCTTAGCATGATTATTTCACAAATTTAAATCGTTTAGAGACCTTTTTAATTAATATAAAAAACTGCCATGTTGACCTAGCTAAAATCTAAAAGGGAAAATTCCATTAAAAGGTAAATAATTTTGGTTTATCAATTTGTCTCTAGCATCTTCATAATTGTACAAACATTGAAATATCTTAAAATTCTGGCAGCTGCATTTATAATATAGTCTTCGAAATATTTACCTAATGACAGCTAGGAAGTAACGTTAATCCTGGTAATTCTTACTGAATATGATTTAACCATGATATAGTAGATTTTAACTTCAGTTAAACACTTCAGTTAATATTCATATAATTTCATACGTCCTGCTTGGCATGATGTCTGTCAACCTCGAGTATAGAATACAATGCTTTTCATTTAAATGAGGTATGACTTATTTGTGACCTAATATTTTCTTTAATGCTGCACTAAAAGTCGGCAAATTGCTTTTTGGAAATAGAAATTTTAACAAAAACATTATGTTTAATAACCAGGCAATCTAAAATTGACTATTTTTATTGCAATGACTTCAAAAATAATTTTGCAGTGGTTCAGAAAAATAGCCAAAATTATGCAGATATTCATTTCACCGGTTTTTTACTTTTATTTATATTAGTCCATTTTCAAGGATATATTATAGTTCTATTATGTAAATTGTAACTTTAACTTAAAGCTTCAAAAACCTGATGATACTGTTTAAGAAAAAATATGCTTCAAATTTTTGCCAATGAAAACCAACGAAAAAGTTCACTGTTTCCAATGTTAATATTTCGCTATTCATTTTAAACAATCTTCCTCAAGTGTAAAATATATAAATTCTAACAATTTTATCCAGTAATTGGTTTTGAAAAATCCCATTATTGCAGTTAAGCATTAAGCATTATCTAAATAACAATGCTAAAATAACTGCAGTCTTAAAATGGCAATTACAAAAAATAATATAACTAAAGCTTATTAAAGAATTCTATAAAATTTGTGCTTATTAATTGTAAATGATAAACAAGTGACAGTAAACATGTATGCAGAATTGGGAGCCGAGTCTTTCCCTACGATTCAAAAATTGTTTCGTGAGGTGATTATTTGATTTAGGAAATGATTATTATGATCAACTTGGCTTATTGAGAGAAATGCGGAATTAGAAACAAAATGTGGCAATTTTAAATAAAACGCTGTGATGTTAATTCCTTTTCATTTTGAACATAAAAGTGAACTATTGTTTTTTTCACAGAAAATGGTGTTCGCTTTCAGATGTTGACCGATTTTCCACTTTTATTTGGTGATGCCACTTTCCGATATATCAATTTTTTTAAGACCAAGAGTTCGAATGCAAAGTTGTACTGCCTATTTGGTTGACAGTAATTATTATTAACAATAATAAATATTAGAAATTATTAGTTAGTAGCACGTGACATAAAAGCGTAAGATTATTTCGATCGAAAAAACTGCAGAGAGATGATTTTGTGAAAAAGCAACGATTTTTCAATTAACCCTGTTAGAAAACATGTGGTTTTTATTCATAACGACGCCACATTATTTTAAAAACACCTGTACGATAATGCTTAAAAACATAAATACTAACTTTTTTCAAACTCCTTCCCATTGTTGCTTTGCTTCATAAAAGTGATAAGGATTCTTATGTAACCGCTTTTTTCAAGCTATTTTATTGTTGAGCTAACACATTTAAAAATAATCTTATAAAATAATACCTTAGACTTATTACTATTTGACACCAATGAGCAGCCAAAAAAATACAGCTTTCAGCAATCTACATGCTTTTTTCATATTATTGGTGCAAATTTTCTTCCTTATATAAAAATAAGGGAATTCTGAGTTTCACCTTTTATAATTAATTCTACCTAAAAACTACCGTTGCAATAAAATTTTTTTCTAAATATATCCTTTTAACAAGTCTACAATTTAGTTTTTCTCGAAATATATATGTATATCAAATGTTAAACACCAGCATATAGTACCCGAAAGGAACCAATATATTTTAATAAAAACTGTCTCACTAAAACATTTCAATAATAATAATAAATAATTACATTTTTAATAATGTTTTATAAAAGTATTATAATATTGTATAATATTTTTCCTCCTATGCAGTACTGAAGAATTTAAATCAACAGAGCAATGAAAAAAATGAAGCAATGGCAAAAAAAGTTATTTGTACTTTTAGGTGCAAAAATGATAAATTTATATATTTTATGAACCGCTGGCCCTAATATCCATCAGAACTTGGTCTTAACGTCAAATAGTGGCTAAGATTCATGCAAACTAATTAATTTATTTGCCAATAATTAAGGCTATTTAAGACATTCTTAGAAGCTCACACGATTTGTTGGCCCCCTTATTATTACATAAGACAAGAAAATTTGAGAGTTTATTTAACAAATAAATCATTCACATTTATTTTAGAACAGTTTATTTTTAAAATTAAAAAAACATTTTTTTCGCAATAGAAACGTTCAAATATCACCTAAGACAATTTTTAGCGATAATGATCAAATATTCTGTCTTCACATAATAAATCAAAACTAATTTTAGTTTTACTGTTCAGTTTTTCTACGATTTGTTTGCAACATATAACATGTGGATTAGTGAGCCGTAATCAAGTGGAAAACAAAATGCACAATGAGTAAAAACCAACAGAAATCGTTAGCAGGCGGATTTATAGAATCTTAAGCGTAAAAATAAACAATAGAATTAAAGTCGGAAATGTTGTTTTATGCTCTAGTATTTTATTACATGTCCGTTAGATAATAAGTAAAATAGCTGGAGATAGTAGAAACAGTCCTTACGCATAAATTTAACGGAAATCCAAATGCGTCATGGTCTTTTTATAAATGTGCCACTTTAGAGCTGCCACTAGTTAGGAGCAGCCAGAAATTCTCGCCTTTTAGTGTTTGAGTGTACTCTAAACTCAATATACGTTATACTTTTGTAAACATGCCTAGGTGCGTAAAATGCCATTTTTCATTAAAACGAACGTATTTTTACGATGACGTTTAGTGAAAACAGGCAGAAGCACGCTTTGGATTAGCTATGTTTGAGTCCAAAAAACACCAAACGGTTTGACTTAACAGTATAAAAAACATAAATAAATTTTAGATGCTTAGCGTTTAGTATCAGCTGTTTTTGTGCAGCATTATTAGTAGCACCTTTTCTGCACTCTCAAAAACCATGTTACATCTATACAAAGGTTCATGTCTCACAAAATGTAGACTTCGAAAGTTATTGATTTATAATTAATCTGTCATTTCTCCAAAATGCAAAATATAAAACCTTTTATACAGCAAATGCAAATTCTACTTGAAATTCTCAAAGAAAAATGTATATTTGGTCAAAAATATGTTTCACGATTTTTGCAGAAAAAATGGAGCACTTTCGGGCTCCTTTATCAACAAAAAATTATTTTAACTTTTTTTTAAAATCAGGTGATTTCATTTTCACATTATTTCTCTATATATGCAATTATAGGCTCTGTTTACTTATGAACATTAATAGTAGCTAAAGGGTTTCATATACAGAATTTCAACAACGACGTTGCTCAATTCAAAATAAATAGGATAAATATTTAAGACAAAATATACTATTTGATTTTAGAAAAAAATTTGTTATCTCATTAAGCAAAGATAGAGCACCTATTAATTGTTTAAATGGTTATCAAAAGTATAACACTCATATACTTCGCGAATCCCAAATTTTGCGAAAAATCATCAATTGAAAAACAATTTAAGGCTAATTTGATTCTGTTTTAGCAAAACAAACTTTTTGACTGAGTCTAACCAGAAGTATTAATTGAACATTTATTATCAAAATTTACGTTGCCTTTTTCTGATATAAACCAGTTTTTAACTGTCGACGATTAAACGTCACATATTTATATTATTTTCACAGTAAATTCCCACAGGTCTCGCCCTAAAATGAGAGCCCAGATTTTGTTAATAAATATGAATTTCTCATTTTATTGCCGTACCCAATTTATTCACTTGGTTCTAATTTTAGTTTGCATCGTTTGATCCAACAAATGCCTTATCAAAAAAGGCAACAAAAATAGTCATTATTATTTGAGTCTATCAATTGTAAAACACTTAACTACACTTTCATCACGAAGTAGAATGGTAACGAGATGTAAAAGATCCAATCATTAGTTTTAAATGAATTTGTTATAACCACGAAATGCTGGAATCATTCCACAAACTGAAGATATCTAGTTATTTATTTATTTTTAATCTACAACGCCGGTTTGAAAATTCTATCTAAGTCAAGGCCCAATAATAGTATTTAAACACAGTAATATTTTAAAATTAAAAAAACTACTTTTACCTTGATGTTATAATCGCAATCATGACATGTGCACTACATAGACAATTTGAAATTCAACGCGTAATTATAAGCATTTTAAATATGCAAAAAACTATTTTATATTTTTCTTTGTCCCCTTTATAAATAAGCTGGCTTTTAAAACCATAATACATTATTAAAAGAATTTTGAGCTATTTTATTGAACTACAAGAAATTGCATTAAAAACATTGCAGGGGCTATGTGCAGATCAAAAGCAAACTTTAAAATACAAAAAACGGATTTTACAATCATAAAATAGAAATATGATCTCTAAGAGAATGAAATTTAAATATGTAATCCAAGCTATTTATCTTTGTTCAACATATATTATTATGATAAAAATCAACAAATCACAAAGATTCCTTAATAAAACGTATTTTAATAATTGATATATTTGTCCGAACACAGATCCACGCAGCCCAAGTAGAGTGCTTCCCAAAAAGTAGTGCAACAATTTCGATTCCTTTGTCTTCTCCTCGGAGAAGGGGTTACGTGGTCATCATCTATGGTGGTTTTGGTGCATCATTTTTGTGTTGTTT
>JAUOZQ010001274.1:0-15357 GCA_030710315.1 Anomotaenia brevis
ACTCTCAAAAACAATGTTATCGTTGATTGAAAACCGATGGATAGTGTGCTATTTTTAATGAAGTAAACTTCTTAAGCCTTTCAAAATATTAACTTTTTACTTTAGCCTTTTATCGAAAAATATGATGAGATAAGTTGAAAAGTGAAAAAGCTTATTGATGGAATTATTTCATTTCCTTTACGCTCTAGACAAATTGTGAAACAAGGATTCTGAAGACGGAGTCCACTTACGAATCCAACTTACCCTTTTATGAGAGCCGTGGTTAGAGTCATTTCTTGGTCCATAATACAAGGTGGTTTAGCCTGCTATTCAAAGCATTCAAAAGCAACCAGCACTTTCTGGGATCTTTTCGAATATGGGAAAGAAGAACCAGTATCTGGTCTCTGAAGCAGATTTAAAATTGATAAACCCAGCCACCTCCACCTGCACAGCCCATGCCCGGCCTATCCTTGTCACAAGGCCTATCAAATAATACTCTTCTAGCCAGAAGGATGTCATTGAGTTTTGTAGACTATTAATATTTTTTAGAAAACATGTTCAAAAATTAAGAGCTGATCAATAATTTAGATGTTTTATGTAGTTAGTAAGGCGGAAGAAATGAGTATAGCTTGTCGACATATTAGAAGCACGTCCGCTAGAATTTTTTTATTTTCAAGGGCGTTTTTACCAAGGTACCAAGTCATTGTGACTATTCCAGCAACAAATCTGAGCGAGTTTATTTCAGAAGTACGATTTAAGGCATCTAAAAATGGTTTATCACAGAAATAGAAACTGACATTAATACATTTGCCATAAGCACCCTCTTTTAAACAAGCAAAAGAAATAGCCTTTAACTTTAAAATGATATCGAAACAACAACTGAATAAATATATCAATGCAATTTTCTTGTCGGTCAACTACGTAGGCTGTGAACTACTTAAGTCTACGCAACTAATTATCAAAATCAGACAGTGTGTGTATGAACAGTAATACCCGTTTTGGACCAAAATGACGACGAGCAATCATAGACTGAGAAGGGCTTTCAAGTTTTCAAAGTTTTTAATGTTTTGCAAATAATATTTCCATTTATAGCACATTACGCATTTAAATCGAGTTATTTAGGACACAAAATAAGGCCTTATTCCAGAATGCATCTAAATAAACCAGCCTCGATGTTTCCAAGAGTTTATTTCAACTATTAATTAAGCATTACTTTCTGATATTTGGCCACACCACCCACTTTCTTCTTTCCTTTTTCAATACCATATCAGTCATTTGGAAATTAAATAAATACTTAATTCTCAAGCATTTGTACAGATAGGTATCTGGAAAGGGCACAAAATGCCAAGTCTTTTCGGTGGCATAAATAGAGTGATCTATTTTTTGATTCATGAGAAATAGGCGCTCTCTTAGCCCTCAGATTTTCAAATTGAATGTCTTTCAATATATTGGATTCAAAAGACGACGATGTCTCTATAAATTGATTAGATCAGAACATATTTTCACAATGTATAGCTTAAAAAGAGAATGCTACGCATGCCTCACGAGGCTCAAGAAAGCCCCCATCGTCAACAACCGGTAATGTCCACTCTCCTTCACCAAATCAATAATATGAGCGATAACGTGTGCTAAAAATTCCACTCACAATTTTATAGAATATCCTCTCAAATCATTTTTATCTAATGGAAAATGAATTCATAATGCGTCTCCATGTGCAAAATTCAGACAGTGTATAGAGGTTAAAAGCCTCTGTACATCATTGTGATAATGAAATATTTTACGCGTTGTGGTGGCGAGAAATTTATAAGGTGATTTTGCAGATGGGCGATTTGAAGCGAATCCACCATCAATAAATTTTAACTTCAAAATTCATTTAACTAAGTTAGGTCGCTACTAATGGCTTTACCAGAAAGCGGGCAGTAGTTTAGCCTTAAAGCAATATGGTTATAATTATTGCTACTTAGGGGTTTAAGTAGCGACTGGGTTCAAGACATCACAAGTTAGAGTTAACACAACTCAGCCCTTGCTCATACGCAGACTCAGGGTATTGGGATATACTAAAATGGCTCGCCTTCTTAGGATCATAGCCATTACGATCCTTTTTAATTGAAGTATAAAGCATAATATAGTCTTAGAATTATGAACTACCCGAGAAAGTTGATCAGTTCGAGAAATAAACTTTAACGGCATGGCTGATTTTCAGAAGCTACATCAAGAAATACCAATATTCCGTCTAATAATACGAAATATTCCTAGTCAAGAAATGACCAAAAGTAGCTTTTCTCTATTCAACAGCTACATAAATAAATAAAACAACCTATTAAGCAACCTATTAAGAGTTATGAATAGATGAAAATTCTCCAACTAGCAGCATTATTAACAGAACGGGAGCTCCACCCCATTACAGTAGATGCTTTGAAGTAGCGTTGTGGAAATTCACACCACATGCTCGCAGTCACAAAATCCTAGCCTTAGGTAGTATTGATGTAAGGATTTGAATGCTCAATTCCAATAAGGAAATAATGCGCCAAAAATTCAAACATTTTTTAGGATATTGCATATAATCCAGAACTAAATACCCCAAAATTATGCTTGCATTGGTGCTTATCTGGTATTTGCAATAAAAGAATAATGCGAAACTCTGAAATCCCTTGGTCCGAAATATCTCAAGAGCATTTTAGGACGAAGAAAGTATTAATCATATTTATGAATAATGTATTCCCATTTGAAAAGATTACCAAAAAACAAAACGGTGATATTAATAAATAAAGGTTTCGTTAAAAATGCTTCAGCTGCCATCGGTAAATCACCGTATCGTGAAGTATCAATTTAGTTCAACCGTCAACTAGTAGATATAGTTGTACACTGAGATTGAAGTGGGTGAATATTGAATGCCTCGTAAAACAATCACCACTGTTTCAACCCTCGCTGACTATTTGCTTCTCGTCAAGCGAAGATTGGTAACATTTAACCTAAAGTGTTTTTGGCTACGAAATCTCTTTTCCTCCAAGGAACCATAACCGACAATAGCACTGCTGAGAGTGGACGGATTCCGACTTATAGTCAACGTACCTTCGCACAATTTTGAACACCGGAATGAATTATAGTGAATAGTTGATGTCTCCACTCACCCATCGACGATAGCTTTCAAGCCTGACGTAGCTTCGGATGGAATAATGCTAGTTTTGTCATCTCCGCTAGAACGATTTTAAGAGAAAAAGAGTGATGTGACTCAACCCTCCGAAACTGTTTTATTAGCCTGAGACAAGACATTTGACCACTATTGGATTTGGTCAAATGACCTATTCAAAAAGGGAATTTAGATGTAATGTTAATATGTGCGATGATATTGTCAGGTCCGCGTGAGGCCATTTCACTGGATTTCCGCAAATGCATAGCTCACATGACGCTAAGCCGGTGATGATAATTTTGGAATTAATCAAGCCAGCATAATCTAAAAATCCTAGAAGACAGCAGATCTTTGAAATGTTCCACTTCTGCGATGAGAGAAGATTTTTAACTAGTTACGTTCCGATATTTCGGAATCGTAGACAATTTATTACATTTCTATCTAAAAAGTTGTTCTACTTTATTGGTTTTGATAGCAAAACTGATATATTAGGAGGAGGATTATTTTGAAATACTGCTCTAAAGGCAACGTGAATATTTCTAAAAATGATAGATTCCAATAAGTTGATTTGCATGTGCTATGCATGAAAGGTCACATCTTCCTCTGCAAAATAACTCTCTGGTAGATTCATGCATTTGAGTATTTCTAACCTTGAAAAAATCCATAAGGTTAACATACCATTCTAACCTAAGTCAGATATTAAATCTTTAGATTGAATAAATCGATTTCCTTGTGAATGTATAAATTGTTGCCAGTAATAATATCTGACTAATTATTTTATCCTTACATTTCATATTACCAGGTTCCAATAGAACTTCGTTTCTAAAAACATTAATAAAACATGTTTCACATATTTTAGAAAGCTTAATTGAACACGAAAGGTATTAAAGAAAACAGTAGAAAGAATGAGTAGAAGGAAGGGAAATGACGGTTGGTGGAGGGAGGATAATTATTCACAGCCGTCACGTCATCTCATGGCGATTTGCCGATTGGGAGCAACAAGTTAACTTGAGAGTCATAAAGTAGTTCAGTCTAGAGAAACCCCTTCTCCTCTCCCTTAGCCAGGACCTGGCTCAAATCCTCTTTATTGATACAGAGGTCTTGCAACCATCCTCCTCTACGAGACAACAAATAGGACTCTGGAAAAGTTCAAGCGATGTCGTTGATGGTAAAAATTCGAACAACAGAATGGCACGTCACATGCACTCGTTAATAGTTGTGTATGCGGCGGTGGCATCAAGTGGATACATAAGTGCATATGTATGAAATGGGATAACATTCTAGACGAGAGTACAGCCTGATAACCCGTCAGTCCGGGTAACGGAGGATATTATCAGCACTGCCTCTACATCTGTGGCCCACTCTGCAAAACGCCATGCCCGAGCACATGCCGTGCACACGCCCCTCTCTCCCAGCACCCCGCAACTCCACCAAGACAGTCACAATGTGGTGATCCGAGCCCCTCTCCTCCATCGAATGTTGGCGTAGAGACTCTTACATCCTTGAATCCAGTGACATGTCGGTAATCAGCCCCGGAATCTAGACCTACCATAGCAACAATTCCGGTCACAGCATGGTAATGTTACAGCTTTTGCGAGAGACTCGATTTGTAACAAGTGTACTTTATGGAGTTGCAGGTGTTATGGTGACTTGAGCGGTAATCGGGCAGAGGGGGTGAAGAATAGAGTTACGAATCTGATGGCATTTGTTTGGTCAAGGTAGCGAGTGCTTACATTCGTGAATCCAACTGAGTGATAGGAAAACTTTCTGTGATGCGACTGCGGTAGGAAAGGTTTCCACTCCACTCGTCGGTCGAAATAGAACAGTGTACAATGGGTCATAGGTGAAGAGCTGGTATAATGATGAATTAAAATGGCAGATAATGGGTTCATGGTGGATGAAATTAGTGAAATATGGAAGAAATGGCTAGCATAGGTGACAATTTGGAAAAACATGCTTTTAGAATAAATAAGATTGTTTTCATAGACTGTTGAGTTTGGGTAGCTGCCAAGTAAATTATATTTCGCTGAAGGTTGAGTAATGATCTAGGCATTTGCTACATCATAAGATGATATGAAGACCTTATTTGGCCATTAGGGACGAATCAAATGTCATTACATGACAATTGAAGAATCGCTCAAAGATAAATATTTCGCATTTCCCTTCCAAATACGCGTCCATTAGATCAATTTTTGAGGGCATTTTTAACAAAGTACCAAGTTATTGTGTCTATTTTCCCGACATATCTGAGCGATTTCAGTTGAGAAGTACAATTTAAGGCATCAAAAAATACTTAATCGTAAAAATAGAATCTGACATCAATACATCTTCTACAAGCACTTGCTTTTAAACATGCCAACAAAATCGCCTTTAACTGTAAAATGATATCGAAACAGCCCTTCCTGTCGGTCCCTTAGTTCGGCTGCGTACTGCAAAATATTAGTGTAGGCTTTAGATGATTTTTCGCTTGGTTCCATGCAACCAATTATAAAAAAACATTGTTTAATTTTTTTCACATAACCGGTTGATGAAGTAATGATTTGCTTATCATAAATAGACAGCCTGTGAATGAACAGTAACACTTGTTCTCTGGCCAAGGTTACGAAATTAACGGAGCAGATCATCAAAGGACCAGAGCGTACAACGTCTGGGTCACCAAATGTAGCAATTCCTGGAAGGCCCAAGTGGCCTATAAGATATCAGTGAAATTCCATTTCTATTAAGATGTGATTCTGATGCATGAGAATGAGTGCGAAATTGACGATAGAATGGAATACGCAAGCAAATATGCAAGCAATGAAAACTTAATACTGTTTCACAATCGAAGTCATTATTATAAAATTAGCTAAGAGCTCTAAAATGAGTAATGGGCACCGATGAGAGAAGAGGAGCACTAGCAGGTATTGCTAAGTGGAGAAGAGAGCGACTGAGCGTTTGCTCAACACGATTTACGTCGGGCGGGTTGTGGTGGTAGGATATCAGGAAATTTTGCAAGCTAATTAAGCTGTGAATCAAGGGTGTGGTTTGGTGCAGTGGAAATGCAAGTTAAATCTCCGAGCTGCCTTGTAGCGAAGTTGGAATCAGCAAATAGGTAGTTTGGTGAGCCTTTGAATATCACGGACAAAGTAGCGTTCGATCTTAAAGCATTAAACTGTAGTTTAATTTTATTAAAACTTTGGCTAAAATGGAACCAAAAGCAACACAGGGAATTCAATGTGGACAATTGGAAGGGGGAGGACTCGGACCCTGACCTTAACTCTAAAAGACCATGAGACGCCATTAAGGGCAAAAGTACCGCAGCTACTCAGAAATTAATTTGGAACTAATTTCCTAATATCGTCCAGCTAAATATTTTCCCAGAGTAGCTAATTCAACTTTAATTTATCGTAATTTTGGTGTTGTGTGAGTTTTCAGCACAACTGACGCCCCCTGAAGTACGCTCATTTACTTCATAGTCACCAGTACCTTTTCAAAAACTCCGAAATATGTTATAATGCTACTTATTTATGAAATATCAAAGAGGAAGCAAAACGCAATGGATAAATCATTATTATTTTAAGATTCGACTTCAAATTCAGGTCATTTCCTGTAGTTTTGTTTTTACGTTTTTAGAAAGTCTTTAAATAGATCCTGCATAACTCTATTTGAACATTGCATTATAAATCTGGAAGCTTCTTCTATAACTCACCTGTGTGGTCCTTATCAACCGACAGAGATCCACTCAACTCAAACTGCTAAAAGATGATTTTGAACCTACAGACCAAGTAAAACAAAAGCTGATTAGCAGGTGGGATTCGCAGGAGTACTTTAACACAATCAATGTGCAGTTGTCGACTGGATCGCTCATGATCATTTTCAATCAAATTCACAGTGATGTCTGCCTTATCGTTCGGTGAAAAAGTTCGCACATTTATTTATTCATTTAATATGTTCTTGAGGTAAATGTTACAGTATTTTTCACTGAAAGGTCCGTGGCTCATTTTATGGATCGTTGGGAATGATTTGATGCTAGGAGCAATTAAAAGGCAAGATTTGACATTATAACCACTGCTACACTGATACTTAGATGTTAAAATTGTAATAAGCCCGACAGAGTAAATTGGTAACTACGTTTGCTTTACAAGGAGAGATTTGTTTTTCAAATAGCGAAACATGTTACATTGGGGTTGTCAGTAAAACTCAAAAAAGGTCATTAACTTATGATGATCCTAAATAATGGTCAAATGTCTCTTATAATCATAGATACAGTTTTAATCTGTTAGCCTAATGTGCAGGCATTTTTGAAATGTTCTTTATTTCATCGCCTCTGAGCAGGAATTCCTCTTCCACTTCCATAACCTATCGCAAAATCAAATACATTTCTCTAACTTTCAATAAACTATTCCCTTTTGAGCACTGCATCTACAATCGGTAAAGGTAATAATCTCAAAGATTTCATTACTTAACATTATTGCTTCATTTTTTGAAATTCTTTCGGGTGTGTTTATTCTCGTTTTCTTGGCAAACTCGATCTTCGGAGTATATCATGTTTCCATTTTTTTAAATATTGTATTTTCAATAGAATGCCATAACAAATAATCAAAATTATTGTTTAATTGCTTTTGTTCATATGATCAGTTGAAGCATTAATTTGTTTATCATAAATAGATAGTTTGTTAATGTACATTGGTACTCGTTTTCGGACCAAGGTTATGAAAATGAAGGAGCAGATCACCAGAGCACCAGATTGTCCAACGTCCATGTCACCAAATGTAGCAGTTTTTAGAAAACCCAAGTGGCCTATAAGATACCAATGAAACTCCATTTCCTCTTTTAATCGCATATGCACTAGAGGTGCATAATTCGAACCTGCGCTTAAATAACTACCCGCCACTTGAGTCATAATCGTATTTTGCACAAAGTAATTATAAAATGAGCATTTAGGTGAAAACTCCTCCATAACTTAACAAACTTTGAATTATTGTGCAGCAGATTTCGTAGGACATTCAAATCATCCTACCTAGTAAATTTCTGACTATTTAGTTATAGAAATCTACAAGATTTACGAAAATATGAACAGGTGTATTACATTTTACCAAAGCAATGAAACTATATAAGCACGAAATGTACGAGTAGCGAAACGTAGTTTCCTGCAAATTGTTCTTCAACTTACCATTGAATTTGCATCAGAAAATTGAAGCGATCAATGCCATTTTCAGCATCCTTCAGGACTCGTATAACCTTTTTCACGAATTTTGAGCTTATAAATACGAACAAGTCCAATAAGCAACGTTCTATTATGATGGGTCAATGAAAATGATTGGATTTGCGTAAAAATTGGTTTTGGTTAATGAAAAAAACAATAGCTTCTATTGCAGATTCCATCAGCTATCAGTTAAGCGGAGCTACTACGTAATGTAGCTTAAATTTTTTGCGCAAATTGTCTGCTACATCCCCATATAGCCACTGCAATTTATATGAGACTAAGTAATCATTATTGGATCTCTATTCGATAAGTGAGTAATGGAAAATTAATTTTTAATTGTCCTTTAATAACAGCATAAGGCTTGCGATGGTGTATCTTTCGTTAAACAGCATTTATTTTGAGAAGTATTTAGAATGTGAAATACGATTCCTTGAGATGGAGGCGGATTAATACTAGGCACCATTTATTCATTAATGGAGTGTATTAAGTTGATGCAGATGTTGAATTTCGGGGGCAAAGGGTCATGCAACATTTTTGCGGTAACATTAGCCAACTGGGTCTACACTACTGAAAGAAAATAAATAGGTACTTTCAAAATATGAAATAACTTCGATCATTATTGTTCGATTATCTCTCATCTGATCTCTAATCTGAAGAATCACCAAACAGACGAATTAATGATGTAAAAAAACGACACGTTAAAAGTACCAGAGAAGTATTAATTTCTGATGGCGTCTCTTAAAAAAAACGATTTTTGAAGTACTCACTCAATTGTAATAAACATATGTGCTACTAAAGAAGTGGGGTGGATGCCGTACAGGTTTCCTGAATGGCGTTTTATACAGAAAAGCGAAGACTGACTGAAAATTACCAAAAGTCAACCGAGGAACATTTAGGAACACACTACCATTTTGCAAATCCGAAACACCGATGATTTGGGAGGGTTTAACCGACCCCTAGCCAATGAGGCAAGAAAGGGCGGAGCTCCGACCCACTCCATGTGCTGAGGAATGATAGAAATCACAAAATCCTCCAGCCCTTTAGGCAGATCCAGGATGGCCACCTTCTTCTGGAAATCTATTCTTTCGAGGCACATGCTAATCTGATTGCGAGCCAGATTGCAAAGACTGGGAAGTGATTTCTGCACGAAAGTGCATTCATGCATCAGACACTCCATCTGCCGATTGGCTACGGTAGGGTTGTGACGCAAGAACTGCACCTTTTCCCACACGTGTTGAATAGTTCCCCAAAGTTTCTGGTAGAAGGTGGTATCGAAAGAGGAAATCAACGAGAAGACGAGCAGCCGTTTGCAGTAACTCGGGCAGAGGTTCTTGCTCCCTCAGCAGACAGAATTTACTAATCCTTTGGTGAGTAACGAGTTGAATGATGACACCGACCCAGTTAAACGCTGAATCGTTGTCTTGCATCCACTTGAACACCGAATAGCCGTGTCTAAATAGGCTGTCGATTACTCTTAGCTAATTTTAGAGCGGAGCGACATCGCTCCCGATCTCGGAAAAGTATGGATCATTCTGATTGTAGATTTTAACAGGGTTGCGTATCAATGATTCGGTTAGTTGTTCAAAAACATAGTCTGGTTGGATTTCCTGAACATCCAGTCAGTAGATGAGAAGGCTGTCCATTTATCTTAATTGCAATGCTATCCATGAGTTGACTCCGTTTATCTGCTTTTTCGGAAACAAACTTATTTTATGAGATTTACCAATCCTTTAGGAAGAGGAAATTATTTTTCGAACCCAATTTTACTGGATATCGTAGGATTTTGAAAAAAGCCCAAACCAACACACGCGTGCTAGGCTTTTGTAGGTGAGATGACTCGACTATATTTGCAATAGAATCAGGCCAATAGAATTCACCGCCGATTCTTGCTCGTCACTGCTGTGATCTCGGTGGGAGCCAATAATCGCTTCGAGGGAAAATGGAACAAAGCCACCACCAAAACCACCGCCACGCAGAACCTACCAATAGACGTTGAGAGGCGCGAATTTCTTAGGGAGAATAGTCCTTCCCACCTCTTCCCTCCCCTCCCCTTTCTCTCCCCAGCTCCCCTATCCTCCTCACCCTCCGCCTTATTTGGGTTTGAGAGTGCGCTAAATAAGGAGATTGTAATGTACTTATTTGTAACCCCTATCACTGCAAAGCTCTCATCCACCAATCGGGCTGTTGTTCAAAATTCCTTGGCTGTCGCGTTCTCCAAATGAGCCAATTAGGCAGCCGAGCAGTTTATGCGAATTGACGAGACGCTTCTTAGTAACATCAGTATGTACTTCCGCTTCAGTCATTGTCGCTTAGTGAACCAAGCAATTTAGGCAATTTAGGCAATTCGCTGCGTACATGCTAAATGATTCAACCAATTATCCATTATCGAATTCTAATAGCGTCGTCCATTGCACATATGGTGAATGTGTGTGCTTACTAATGTGCACACTTTCTCCCGATTCTCGTTCGCCATGGTTACGATCTCATAAACAATCCAACCGGTTACCCGTAGTGCTCCACATTGGACTACATTTTCAGTTCTGTGTTGAAGGAACTATATGAAAACAGGAATGCTACTGTGGGACTCACACATTACCGTTTTCTGCGCCAAATAGACAGGCTTCTCACAAAATCGAATCGGAATGTGTTTTTGATGAGCGATTCCGAATCTTTGATGTTTCTTTCAATGAAGAACTACAACGGGATGATCCTTACATTTCCGAGATCCAGAGCAATGTCACTCCGTTCATAAACTAACTAAGAGCAATCGACAGCCTCTGTAGGCACGGATATTCAGATTTCGAGCGAATGAAGAAGCATGTTGATCCAGAGTCAAACTGGGTAGGTGTTCTCATGCAGCTTGACACTCACCCAAGAAGAAACAAATTCTGCGCTGATGGGGAAGGACAGGCTCTACCAGAGTTACTGCAAACAGTTGCTCGACTTCTCTACAATTTCCTCTCCCAACAACACCATCTTTCACCAGACACCTTGACGACCTAGTGACCTCTGTGTTATTCTCACCAGTCCGCCCTATTTACTGCGATTTTCTCCAATCGACACCGTTAATGGATGGAAATTTAGAGTAATAGCAGAGTTCACTAAGTACTTATCTTCGATGTTCATAAAATCGATTCGCTGTACATTTTTCATCACCTCTTCAAATCGCTGCCGCACAATCTAATGAGAAACTACAACCAGGACGATCAGTACTTTCCGAGATACAGGTCAATGTCACCCCGTTCGTAAACGAGCTAAGAGCGGTCGACAGCCTATTTAGGCACGACTACTCGAAATTTAAGTGGAGGAAAGACTACGATTCAGCGTTTAACTGGGTCGGTGTCCTCATTCATTTCGTTACTCACCCACGGATTAATAAACTATGTCTGGTGAGGAAGCAAAAAAATCTGCGGAGTTACTGCGAATGGCTGCTCGTCTACTCATCAATTTTCACTCTCATGAATATCATCTTTCACCAAACAGATTGTGGAACTATGCGGAATACGTCGAACCTGCGTTGGAGTTCTGTCGTCGCAACCCTATCGTCGCGGGTCTACAAATGGAGTGTCTGATGGCTGAATGCACTTCCATGCTGACATCACCTCCTAGCCTTGGTCTTCTGCCTCGCAATCAGATTCTCAAGCACCTTGCTGCCTAAATCGTTGGGGGATTTGGTGATTTCCAATCGGTCATCAACAAATGGAGTGGATCGGAGCGCCGCCCTATCTCGCCTCACTGGCTAGTGGCCGTTTAGAACCATTCCAAATCATCGATGTCTCCCATTTGCAAAATGGTGGTGGGATCCTAAATGCGCCTCCTCCGGGTGCCGATTAGTTGAATTTCTGCAATCTTTGATTCTCTGTGTAAAATCCCATTGCGGGAGGGTTGTTAACAATTACCCCATTTCTCCAACTGTACTATAATGCATTTCAGAAATTATCTTGTCATCTCCTCATACACCTATTCATTCGCTACTTTTCGGGTGTATTTGTCGAAGGATCAGAAATATCTTAAGGAGTTAAAATGGGTGAATATAATTTTTGTAGGATTCTCGCTTTATTTGAGAGAGCTTAGACGAACAGCATTGACAGAGTGGGGCGAAAACACGGAGCCATGCCTTAATCCAAGATGACCCAGTGACCTCTGCAAGTGTTCTCTCACTAGTCTACCTTAATTATTGAATTTTTCCAGGTTCTAAGGGGTAATTGTGCTCTGCCTCAGGTACCACAGATTACTACACTCTATTTGGTTTTAAACCCAAACCTTAACCGTGATCCCCGTGGCTGAGGTCCCCTTCAATTCTCAAATGCTGAAATGAAGAAGCACGGTAAGTAATTGCTCCTAACTACCTGTTCGTTTGAAATGAAAACGCGACTCCTTGCACCTATTAATGAGGCCACTGAGTATGCTCGTGAGATGACTCCGCTTCTGTTTGTTATCGAATCGGGCGACTGGGAATTGCTGCCGGTTCTGCCTTGGCTTGACTACTTTCTCAGTCAATGTCAAAGATTCCTTCGAGGCGAAATAAACCGCCGCGAGTGGGCTTCCTCAGGCCCAATGTCATTTCAGTGAGTGACGGAGGCAACTCCTCAAGATGGTTGCCGTTCTTGGACTACCCCATGGAGAGAGCATTCCTCCATCATCGACTCGTGATGGTAGAGTTGTGTCTGAAGATTCTCTTAGGACCATAGCATCGCCTGACGAATGCGGTTAGAAGACACAACCGTGTTCATTGTGTGGATGTCTAGGCCCTTGAAAGAACAGCCTATCCATTTTGATAAGCAAAAATAGAGCAAGCCCAGATTTCCTCGTGCGGGACGACGTGCGCAACCTTTGACGAGTGTGCATTATCAATAGGACGTAATTGAGCACCAATTCAGTCTTAACGATTGAGGGATCCTGTGCATCTGTGTGCAAAATGAGGAGATTTTAATGTGTTGAGCTGCACCATCTATCTTCCGAGATGGAGCAAGAACCTCTGCCAGAGTTACTGCAAAGGGCTGCTCGTCTTCTTCGTAATACCATCTTCCATCGAGCCTGATTTCATGTTCTACCCTCACAACTCAGCCGGACATCAACAAATTTCCGAGCCTGGCGGTAGCATCATCAACAACAGTGCTGAGATTGAGACACATTTCAAGAAATGTTGATGACGAAATTGCGTTCTTTTGTCAAAATCTTGCCGTCGCGTGTTGACAGATTACGTGTTTGATAGATGGCTACAATTACATGCTGGAAAGGCCTCCAGTCTTCGTCTCCTGGATCGAAATCCGTTTCGCAAGTATTGTACTTTCACTCATTGAAAAGAGCTCCAAGTTTCGGATCCACGATTTCATCAATATTTTTTAATCAACCGCTGTAGTTCACTTCCTCGCAACTTCGAGCTTAGGCTACAACCACTCCAACAACAAATTGCACATTTCAAATTGATATTGCCTACGTTGTCGTGGAAGACTTGGTGACCCTGCTGCAAATCGGAAATGTAGTTCGCCAATGTGGGAATGAGGCAACCCGTATGTTGTCCTTGTCGTCAGACAAGCTACTATGGAAATTTGAAGGACAATTGCGTATAACAGTACCTTCCCTTTCGTTTGTTTGTTGTAAATAGTGTTGGTCAATCATTTTTAGAAGGGTTCTTGGTAATTAAATTATATATAAATAATCCAAAATTACATATATTATTCATTTTTATCACCTAATAAATGGAGTTTAATTAGTGATTCCCAAGCTAATACTGTGGACATCGATTACCATAATGTTGCATAAAGTGCTTAAAAAGTCACTATATCTTCCAGGGTCAAGTATAACTTACGTTGTATTGGCAATTTGGAAGCGGATACCGTTTCTGGAAAGATAGTAGCTCGGTAACAACCGATAATATTGCTAGCAGAAACATACCGCATATGGTGTATTAGTAGATATGAAAAAGTCGTGGATAGGAGTGATTTTAATATATATGGTGGTAGGAAAAATGGTAGGCGTTACCAACTTTTCATTACGTTGCAAAATTGAGATACTTTCAGCTTTCGTTAGGATTCACTTTGATAAGCTCTCAGAAATAGAATTCACTGAAAAGTTCTGAATGTTTCCATCGCAGAAAATAAATTGATCAATGAGCATTTATTGGCTTTGCAATTTATCTTCAGAAGGAACACTTTAATTACATGCTATTTCACATCATTATTGTTTGTGAAACTATGCTATTTTTGTCCTCCAGTGCATAAATCGAAGTCATATTCGTACCTAATTGAATCCATTGTAAAAAATAATAAAATTCGATTGTTATTAAATGTGGTTGGCTTCCGTCTCAAGTTCAAGCTTGCGGTCTCCTTGAAATTCACGCTGAATGATTTGTCAAGCAGCAGCTAGATTTAAATAATAGGGCTTTAAACAATTAGGTAAAGAGAAACTCATGGCATGGATTAAATGTAGATATCCTTGCGCTGTACAAAACAGCTGGAAAGATCTGCCTGCTGGTTGGCCGGAAGCGAGAAGGCAACATTGGAAGTGTTTATAAAGCCATAACTAATACATTCTCCTTGCACGTACTCAGAGAATGAATTCATGCCTGAGGCGCCAGTGAAATAACTCTCCATAATGCAGGCGCAGAACTAGTCTTATTTGTTTGGTTTTCCAGATTCATTCCTTCGACAAATCATTTGCCTTCTGTTTTTTAAAGATGCGTGGTTTCAGTTTATTTCCCATTGCATATTATCCATCACATTCTTAGTGGCACCGATTTAAGCTTTTGGCTTTCAAATTCCGTGATTAGGTAACGTCTAATCTGCAAATATGAAATTGACTCAGACAACAATATAATATGCTTATACCGATTACCCGTCTAACTGTATCAAATGTTTCTTTTTTTCAAATAGCCTGCAATAAGCCATACAAAACCTTGGAATTTGCTCATTTTGGAAAATATAATAAGCAAACTGTGTTGTGTTACCCCAAATGGATCGTCGATGCCAATTAATTATGCAATTGTCAAGCAATGAATTTCAATTCTTGAATATCACTTTCAATAGTAGCTGCTATTTTCCAGCCCAAATTAAACAACTAT
>JAUOZQ010001275.1:0-15328 GCA_030710315.1 Anomotaenia brevis
GTATGCAGTTTAACCAATAATAGAAGATTACAGTCTGAAGTTGTAGAAGCTATTAGACCAAAATGTAACGCCTCCGGGCTTCAATCGAAGAACAGTGACACTTATAAGACCTAAACATCGATACACATCAGTTTGTTGCTTCCAGGCATCAGTAATTCAGATTGTATTTATCGCAATTGAAATCAGGGTTTAGGCCAAGGCTCCTTACGAATCCATTTAATAATCTCAAATGTTGATATGCACATTATAACCCCTCCATCTAATACACTCCTAGTTACGCTTTGGGCCCAAGAAACTGTGAAAGAGGTCTCTAATATTTAATTTAGAAACTTTATGGCTTGCCATTAAATTCAAACCGCAGATTTTTATTTTATTCTCAACTCTTTATGGTTTTCGGTTGGCTGCTTGATTAATGTCCGGGATTATTCTTTAAAAACACAGAAAAGAAGAAAATGGGCTTCCTGGTTTACAAATTCTCGTCCATGACTAATAGACTAACACCTTCCAAAATTATGACTCACTGAAATTACACCGCGGTTGTAGGGTTGGGGCGTTGATGATTTTGACTTTTTATCTTGAAATCCATAAATTTATTTGCCAGTTAGAATTTTAGATTTATCTGCAAGTGGAAGCCATCCCCATAATCCCATCAAAGAAGTGGCGACGCTGTAAAACTCAGAAATTCGTCCACTCGTCCATTTTAAGGAGATGTATCTGAAACAATTCGGAGAGATAGAGGAACAGAAGGATAGTTCCAACTTGGTTGAAAATTCAAGAATCCTATTACCTCTCGAGAGAAATAGAATCTTTAAATGGGAAATCGGATGTGTAAATAGAGTGGAATTTCACTTACGCAGCAATATGTCGTAGAAAAATGTATTGCATTTTCAAAACCTGATATATTGCGATGCTAAAGCAAGTTTTTAATAGGTTTTTAATAGGATAATTTGGAGGCAAAATCTAGTGAACTCACCTCTAAGGCTTTTCATAAGGAGTCGGAAATCGCGGATGTCGGATGTTGGGTGATGTCCAACTGATCTGCGGTGGTTTTACAGTCGAAATCGCTTTTGCAATTGGCATGATGATACCGAATGGAGAATAACTAGTGGCATAGGCCAACGGTACTCCGTGTAGTCGTTTGTCCATGGAATCCAAGACTGGTACAATCATTAAAGTGAATTCGTAATGCTTGAGTAGAGGCGAAGGTAGTGGTTCGGCTGAGCTTGCGATGACCGCAAGAAGCAAGCAGGTGGTTGGAATGAGTGAGCGTGGTGCTTGCTTCAACGTTGTTTTATACCAATGTCATGAGTTGCTATTGGTTGAACTTTTAGTAGCCAGTGGCCGGTCATGCTTTTGACTAATGGGAGTAGTAAATGCACGCGAGATTAAGACTGATATTTCCTTCTGTCAGAAATGGAGGAGATGGAATATTTGAAGTTTGTTCTGGGCTTTTATTAGCAACTGCTCATGTGTCAATATGGTGAAGTTGGAGCAATTTCAAAGCAACTTTGGAGAGTAAAATGAGTCTACATTCAAATCCAGCACATGTATAGATAATGATTTTGAGGAAATGGTAAAATTAAAAGACTAGTTGATGTGAATCCCTCAAATTGTGCCTTTTTGCCACAAATTTTCTTATAATATATTCACCTACTTATTAATATCTTGAGTTCAAAGCGAGATGAAACCGTTCGAGGGCCACTGAGTTCACTTTAGCAATAAATCCACCTGGTGACTCACACAACTGAGGCCTTAATCACCAGTCACCAAAATATTCATTGATGATTTCTCCTTGCCCTCTCCTTGATCCTAAGAGTAAACAGCACATTTCGATCTCTCAATTTCACCTCCCTTATTTAAAAAAACAGTAAGTTAACAGCCCAAAGACCAAGTATGTCATAGGGATTACTTTAAGTGCAGAGAGGGTCAGAGATCAGAGATGGTCGGGGTCGCGGTCGCGGTCGGGGAAGATAAGGGTGTAAACAAGGGGGCAGTTAGGGTATGACCATCTGCCTCTAGGCTTTGCGATGTGTTGGTGTTGGGACGTTGAATTTGGTTGGGCAGTGGCTCCGAAATCCAGTAGGGAACGGACATGTATTTCTTGGAAGATGAAGAGATTTTATTCAACACCGAAAGATCGGTCATGGAATGCATTTGTTCTCTGGCACTCGAGATCCTGGAATCAGGCGTTGACGGTCCTGGTTAACTTCCGTTGGTGGGTGAATGTTGAAGGAATGCTCCAAATGGACTTGCAGAATACGACGTTACCACCTAAGCACCTGGTTGGCTGCAGTTGGTAATTTGGGGCATGTTGTGCTCCGTGTGGGCTTCGGAAGTGCTATTGAACTTGGCCAATTATAAGTATAACCCGTGGCGATTTTGAAAGTTTTACTAAATAACTTAAAAGTTAACGAAAGAATCAACTTATTTTGATTTCGTAAAGATCACCGAGTGGTGGGTATTATCAATTCTCAGTGGGCCTCCCAGTGACTTTCATTTACATTTTCAATGTTAGAAGCCGTGTGCGCTGCCAGGGGACCACTGCATTCGATGAGCGAAAACTCATTTTTCACTTTGTTGACTATCCTAACTATAACGAAATCTCTTGTTTAAGTTTCAGATCATTGCCGAATTGAATATCAATTTCAAGGTAGACTCATTTGGAAGGGCAACTCTCAAGGTATAATTTAAAGAAATAGTTCGACAATACATATTTAGTAGCACATCCTTGCATTTAGGGGAGGAAGGAACAAAGTGTCGCTTATTTTATCTCTGGACACATAGTGCATAAAGTGTATAAAAGAACAAATATCTGCTTGTATATTGAAATCCGAACCCTGTATTTATTTAAAATGAAATTTTACCTTAATTGCATTTTCTTTACGGCATCGCATGGTAGACGCATGACTAATTTACATGAGTGCAATAGACTAACAGCTTCCAAATTTATGACTAACTGAAAGTACACCTCGATTTTAGGGTTAGAGAGTTGATAATTTTGACTTTCATATCTTGAAAGTCATGAATCAATTTATCATTTGGAATTTTGGATTTATCTTCAAGTAGGAACAACCCCCATAGCCCCATCAAAGAACCGGCGGTAAAACTCAGTCGGGAATTTGCCAGGATAACTTGTCATAGCATATGGTTTTCCTCGACCGCCTCTTCAATAAAAATCCAGCAATTGTAGGTACATATATATTTATCATTTTACCAGCTATTGGACGATTAAGCAGATTGAATTCAACTGGTTGAACCATTCGGTTGGTAATCATGAAGATTTCTCAATTTCTCTAAAATCTACCGAGCAGGTATCACAAGGATATTTTATATCAGAAAATGTTAGTTAGAGCATACAAATACAAACGCCGTCATTAAACCTATACTCACGAAAAATTATGATTTATTGTTAAATTATTATTAAGGTTTAATTTGGATTGGAAGATGGCACAAACTTAGAGGATTCGTCATTTCCCTCAATCCGCGAGTTCTAACGTAGTGAATTATCTCCTTGAAAAATCCACCACAATAAGGAGCTAGATAACCGAATCCTATATCTAAAGCTTACTTTCTTCCGAACAATTTCGAATATACTATGAGAACAAATGCGACATGAATACCTTGAAATAAGTATTTGGAAGTTCAAGGTATTCGACTCTCAGGAGGAGACGAGCACTGCATAAGGCAATCAAACACCTTGACAAGATGATAATTCACACTTTAGACTGGTTTTGTCTACTGCATATTTCTAGTAAACTATAGAGCTGCCAGCTTTGTTCTCAGTTTCTTGAATTGTTAGATAAAAAGGGAATTAGACTGCGTCTCCTTACCTCCAAATCGCTCCAAGACTTGCCACACCTCAACTTCGTCGAAATTGACCAGCCTCCTGAACTGGCTCACTAACAGATCCACGATGAGAAGACAATTGTTTGATTTTTGTTTGATGGAGTTTTTAGATTACTTACATTTTGAGCTGTACTAAATGTTATCAATGAAAAATGAGCCGATGGATCGACACCTTAGAACTGGATTATTGAAATAGCTATACAAGATTTGCAAATATTGTTAACATTGTCGTCTACTTAAAGATGACATTTTGAGTCGATTGGTGATTTCTGGAAAGGAGATTTCGACGCAATATTTAACAAAAGGCATTTCAAGTATTTCTAAATGAGAAATTAATTTGACTAAGGCATCCGAAAGTTTAGTCAACTCAATTCGTACTTATAGATTATCAGCAGGGCAGTGAAACCAACCCCACATCATTGTAACTCATTTAAAAAACATCAAGAACTGTTACACAGCTAACAAACATTTGCTGACAGAGGTCTAATACTGGAAACGAAGAGCAGTGGAAGGTTGTTTTCACGACAGCCAAAAGACACTTCAAACGTGCCCCTCGTTCCGCATTTTTCATCAGCAAGTAGTTGGAACTCTATTTTATCTCTCACAATAAATACATTACTGATTGAATAATAAATAAAGTGCACTTTTTGAGAGGGTATTTCGATTTTCTTCAAATTCAAATTTAAATTATTGAAATGGCTATACACGGATTGTAAATATTGTTGCCATTGTCGTCTACCCAAAGATGGCATTTTGAGTTCCTTCGCGATTCCGACATAATAATCATCGGGAAGCATTTCGAGTTACTTCTAATTGAAAAATTTAATTTGATTAAGCTATCCGAAAGTGTAGTCAACTTAATCCATACTTATTATTTTTCATTAGGGTAGAAAAGAAACCCATAGCTGTGCAACCACATTTAAAAAAACATCAAGAACTGTTACACAGCCAACACAACCTTGCTGACAGAGGCCTAATACTGGAAACGAAGAGCAATGATTTTGAACAAAATGACTAGTTGTTTCTACGACAGACAAAAGACACTTCAAATATGCCCTTCGTTCCGCTTTGGAACTGCATTTTCCGCCAGTAAGGAGCTGGAACCTTATCACACACATTATTAGTTGATTATGAAATAAATTACAATGTTTGAGAGGGTATTTCGATTATCCTAAAATTCGAACGGTACATACGGGATGGCAAATTGCGTTTATAGCTTGCGTTCACGATGGTATTAGCTAAGGGAAAAATTACCAGATTTATGGAAGCAAAATGACGGCATTGGCCCCGATAGTCTAACATCGGTGGATGGTTGCGATAATTGCACGCCCACTTCCTAGGGTAGAGCCATAAGAATTGGGTCTCTTCGGATTTACACGTTAACCTCGTCATGGTTTCAAAATGTTCAATTTTATAAATGAATCTAACAGGTTATTTCACTTAGTAGATCATGCAGTCAATCTCTTGGAGCTGGGGACTATGGAATTAATGGCTATTAATTTAACGAAATTTTCGGAAACATCATATATGTAAAGAAGAAGTTTGCTCATTTGAAGCGAAACTGGCTTCCTAGTTTAGTGTCCCCAATCAAACCTATGAAAAATGTTCTTTCATTAATGTGGCGTAATTGTTTGCAATTATGATTTTAAAATGATTCATTCGCGCTCAAATTTCCAAGTCCTGCAAGTTTTTTTCTTTTTCGGGAGTATTTTGAATGAAAAATGCAAGGCAAAAGGCCGAAGTTTGTTGCTAAGAGCTTCGTTGAATTGTTTTTTCCTGTAGGCGCTCGCGTGACATCGGATTAAATTAAAAATTTGAAATAATATCACATTAGAATAAGTGGCCTTTCGAAGAACTATTGAGCATTTAGGCAACTACACGAGGAGATATCCCGAAACACTTTAGTGGCATGTTCCCTTTAATCAGCTAAACTTTTCAGCTACGTCGATGCAAATTTGCCACCAAATGATCTTTCGACCAATTGAGGAATCGTGGGATAAGTGTCGGATAAGTTTTATGGTTAGATTCCAGATCGTCATCGATTAACTACTCAGGAAGCATTGCAATAAAATACCAAGAAATTGGCCTTACGCGGGAGGTGTACGATATCGACTACTTGGAAATGCGGGACAAAGACAAAGATAGCAGCCTCAGAGGTGTTGATGAACTGGCGTATCTTCAGTGGGTTGATCTTGTTCTATGATCAGGAAGCGTGACAAATTTATGAGCGACTAAGTTGATGTTAGGGTAAGGCATGATCCGTTAATGTAAAGTACGGAACTGCTATGCTACCTAAAATAGTTTGGTTAGTTCGTGTTACGTTCGGTAACGGCCACAAGAGACGGGACGCGTCGAAACTCCAAACTTTATTCAACAAAGTGCAAGTCGTCATAGTAACGACTTAAACAAGTATACATATTATACAGAAAATACAGATAAATAATTTACAGTTCAAGATAATCAGAAAATTATAAATATAATTTTCTGGAGATACAACACTCCTCCCCTTCTTGGAAAGGTGTTTTCTGATGAGTTAAGTTTGGAAATACGTAAGGATTGTTATGTGCAGTTCCTTTCGTAAACGTGGATCTGGCGGACGTCCCCATTTTGAGCTAAAACGAACAGAATACATTTATTAGGTAATCCAACAGGAAGAGTAAAGGTGACAAAGGAACGAGGTCAGGGATCTTCTGTCGGATAGAGTGTGTTCCATGGCGCTCTTTGGCTGGAGCTGGGGCCCATCGATAGCTTTTTTGACAGCTGCTGGGAAACACTCGATTTCTTTGGTTAAAATTATTTTTCGAGTTCGAGTTCTTTCGATCGGTGCTCCGATTAGGTAGCGTAGCTTTATTTTTCATACTAGAGTTCCGTATTTTAAGTGTTTTCATAGTCAACGGGGAACGTCGCCGAATTCCATTTATTATTTCTTCCCCCTTTTTATAATCGAAAGATCGATTTCCTTCATCGTGGGAAAAATGCGACTTAATCGATTTTGTTAATGTGAATTTGCTTTGTTCACACGCTTTGCATTTGGGCCGTAATGCATAATCGATCGATTTTCTACGTACCACTTTTTTCTTTTGAGCGACTGTGGCAGCCTTTTTCCATGTCTCCACGGTGGAGGGAGGTGCGTGACGTTTGTCAACCGTGTCCTTAAACACGGTCATAACGCGTACCTCCGAAGTGGCTGACTGAGTCCTTTGAGGGTCCTTCGGCAGCCCTAGGTCGGACCAAATATTGAATTTGTCGATCAAGTCCAGACCGAGCAAATTTGTCCTTTGGGTAGAGACATAGCATGTCGTATTGCATGACTTATTATTGACTCTTACCCGACAACGTAGAGACCCTAGAAGTGATACTGGATTACCGGAAGCGCTGGATATGTTAATTTTTGGGTCCTCCAGTTTTGGTCTTCCTAGTTTAATCCATTCATTTGCTGATATCATGGTGACATCTGAACCCGTATCCAATCGTAGGTGTATCTTGACCCCATTTATGATTACAGCGACAAACCTCCGCCTGGTCTTTGTCACTTTTATGCTGGCACGTAGGCCATTCGATTGCACTTTGTTACGTCCCGTACGATGACTCGGAGTAGGGCCCTTTCGTTTGGTTTTATCGCAAAATCCATCTTTGTGGCCTTTCTTATTACACTTGTTGCACAAGTGATTGATAAATGGGCAATCTCGATAAAAGTGGAATTTTCCACAGAACTTACACCAAGGTAACTTCCTTGGCTGGCTTCCACTTTTTGCTGGGCCGTTCTGAATCCTTGCCAGAAACGATGTGGGTTCTGTATTGAGCACCAACTTAGCGTCTTCCACGATGTTCTGATATCGAACAAAGGCATCCGCTAGCTCTTGGACAGTCGTGTCGGGATTCTTGTCCAGGAGAGTCATGAGTTGGACTCGGACGGAAGATAACTCGGGGCTTTTAAGGCCTAATATAAAAATGAGACATTGTAGGTTTTGATATGTGAAACGGCTGAACTGGAATTCAGAGCAGAGTTTGTTGACTCTTGTTGTGTAGTCTCTAATATTTTCTCCAGACTCCATCGAGACTTTGAAGCACTGGAAACGGGAATTAAAAAGAGACTTTTCGCCTGAATATAAGATACGTAGAATTTCAATAGTCTCATCGAATGATAGATCCTCGGGTTTTCTAGGAAGAATATAATTAATAAAGAGTTCATATGCACTGTTATGAAGACGCCGTAGGAGTAAACGATTCTTCGTCGATTCCGACATGTCCGAAGACATTAAGTCTATAGTATCTGAGAACCGCTGTATCCATATCTGGAAATTGTCCAAAGATGGATCAAAAATGGGGATCTGATCAACGATTTCATCTGTAGTCCTCGTTTGCTTATTTAGCGCATTAGTTAGGGCCGCGAGAAGTTCTTCAATTTGCTGCGTCGCCATAATGTAAAGTACGGAACTGCTATGCTACCTAAAATAGTTTGATTAGTACGTGTTACGTTCGATAACGGCCACAAGAGACGGGACGCGTCGTAACTCCAAACTTTATTCAACAAAGTGCAAGTCGTCATAGTAACGACTTAAACAAGTATACATATTATACAGAAAATACAGATAAATAATTTACAGTTCAAGATAATCAGAAAATTATAAATATAATTTTCTGGAGATACAACAGATTTACATATATCCTTGGGATAAAATGATTTAGTTGAATTACTTTATAGAGAGAATTTCATAACTTATTAAAATTTGCTAATGATATTCCGCCGAAACTGCCTTTGTATGCTAGGACTTCAATGGCTATCATAAATTTGCGCATTTGTCAATGTCGCATCGTAGATGTCTTAGAGTTATGTCTTCACTAAAAACTCTTAATTTTGAATTTGAAAATGGTCTCATTACTCCTTTCTTGCTAAATTTAGACCCTGGTGATTATTTTCAAAGATGTTTGATAAACTCTGTTCAAAACCCAAATGTTTATGCCCAAATATCAAAATCTGAAACTCGTAAATAATGGTTGCGCAAACAGTTCGTAAAGTGCTTTCACTCGTCTTAACTTTCTGCAGTTGATTATTATTTCAAAATATAAAAAATATAAAAATTTTGGTCCGAAACCCATATTTGCCTTCAAGAGGCCAAGCAAATAACTTGGTTTAACAAGCTGATAAAATGCTCGTTCTAATTGTTTTACAGTTAAAATTGTTAGCACCACGTGTATAGGTTTCTTTCATGGTCTCCTTAAACCTCCTCTCCCCACATTTGAATATTATTTTCAAAAAACAGTTATCCTTTCATTTGATCAAATTTTATGGGTACTTAGAGAGCTTCTTCTCGGAATCACATGCAAATCGAGTGTGCAGTGATGTGGTATCACAGTCATCATCATCCTCCTCACGTAAACCTAAAAGACATATAAACCCTCTGCCACAAGAGTCACCACCCTCAGGAAAGTGCTTTCAGCATGACAAGTCCGGTTTTTGCCAAGATAGTTCTACTCTTCGTCGGACTGGCAGTCGTTGTAAGTTTAGAGAAAAATGGGGAAGAAAGTGGTGATGACAGTGTAGAAGAAAAACCTGCGGTAAATGATTCAAATTCTGATGAGGTGAAACCAGGCGAATCCCAGACTCAAGCAACGAAACCACCAGATGATGCCACTCAGCCCGGCGGTTCAAATGAAGGCACAACCACATCCGGAGCCACAAAAATCACTTCCGCTCTTTTCATTCCCCTTCCGTATCTTTGTTTCAGAAATTATTTTAACATTATTGCTTAATCCTAACTCGCATCTGTCTTTTCATCATACTGTAAGATTTCCCTTACATTTTCATTATCTTCACTTCGTTTCCTTCTTTTACTTTCATTAAAAATTTGTGGCTTTTCTTTACCGAACGTAGGGCAATTTTTTCTTCTTATTCCGAATACAGCTACTGTTTGCTAGTGATAAATATGTGTTTTCGTTTTTAATGTTTTACTATACATCCTGACTATTACTTACAGTAAAACAATTGATGGAGAACAGAATGTGGATTCTCCTGCAGTAATATCAAAATTCTTGGTCCAATTTCAGGAAAATGTTATACATTATAGAGAAAAAACTACATTTACCCTCACTTAACAAAGACAAAAATCCACATTAAAAGAATGGAATACGCTTTCAAATTACCGCACTATAAAATGCTAATCTCAAACAAGTTAATAAAAGCCCTCTCAGCTAAAAATTAAGGTTCATTACGATGATCACAAATTGAATTTTTTACTTCGAAAAAAATTCTATCAGATAAAGTAAGCAAACATTTTCGTAGTATTAAAGCAATCCACATTCTTTGACATGGAATGCATGGGAAATGAGTGTTGCAATTCACTCGATAAGGAATCGGAATCGCTCGTCCGACTCCATTTTATGCAGATTTTCTCCACCAGTGATTTCGAAAACAGTAAGATAAGAAAATTTCTTTTAATAAAATGGTTAAACGTATTCAAAATCTCTTAAATAACAAAACACTTTTACAAAAATGCTGGTCACTTTGGGGAGAAATATCATTTAATTATCCGTTGTGTGATTTTAAGTGACACTAGAGCATGTAAAAGTTGCCAATTTGGCTCATAAATGCTCAGTAGAAAAGCTGATGGATAGTTGAACGGTAATATTACTGGGAATGTAGTGGGCATTGACGGAGAATCTTGAACACATCAACGTTTAGAATAGGCTGATCAAGGTATTTGAAAAAAAGGTGATTCAATCTGACTGAATAGGTAAAATCAAATAATAGCAAATAACTAGAGAAGAACTTCCCCACAACTCATGTGAACTTATTTAGATGATTTCATTTATCCTATGAAATGAATTTTAAATAATAATTGTAAAACAAGGCAGCAATTCCTTATCAGAGAAATGCGCCTACAGCCTAAAGTCAAGAGGCTTAAATTGTTTAGAATGATCCTGCATTGAGAATTACGGAAGTTAGACAAAAAGAAATCGGACTTGGCAAGGTGGTTATACTGATCACAATCTCTCAAAAATCATTCAAACTAACTAAAACAAGATGTTCAGTCCCAAGATAACGGTGCAAACAAAACTTTAAAGGATAAAATCTTATCCTTCTCGTTGAATAAATGCTTCCTCAGTCGGAATTCGTGCTGTTCTTGTGGCATTTAAACCGATCTTGCCACTTCGCGTGGTACAAATGGATCGCAGCTGCGTAATTCAATCTCGCCAGGTTTCAGTCAGTGTAATTGATCAGGATTCTGATACTTGATAGTGCTTAATTCCACCAGCAGCAGCAGCAGTTGGGACAATAATTTGGAGAAGAAATCCCGCCAAAGTGCAGAAATTACTTTTAAGCCATTGGAACTAAGTGGGTTTCTGTTAAACAGGCCAAACTGACGTCAAGCGGAAACGGAAGTCAAGGGGTTTATTTGAGCGTTTTAGTTCCTACTAACTTAAATGAGGGACCTGTCCTCCCCAGATCTAAGTCCAAGGAGTCAAGATCTGTTAAGGCTTGACACATGAACGAAGCTAGGAGAAAATGTAGCCTGACGAGACACTGTAGTGAGTCTCGGTGTGGGAGCCCCCCTCGAAACCACAGGACGGCTCGCGCAGATGCCACCACACCACTGATTTCATTCACACACCTCAACCTCATTAGGCCTCACTGGTACTTCACTCAGCAGTGTTTTGCTATACGCTTCCGAGTTAAGATCTAAGGTAAGTTCAATTAGCAGGCTAAATTTCATCTTTCTTCTTGAAAATCTCTGTTATGCTAATATTCCACTTTAAAAAGTAAACATATTTTTTGGAATAATGTCTCATTATTTAATAATTATTTTTTCAACTTGAATGAGAGTTAAAAAGCACGGAGAAGCCTTTATTATATATGGGCATGAAATAGCTTTATAAAGAATGAAAAGGTAAAGTAAGGCATAGACTCAAATGAGAAAGTAACTGCGAGATGGTATTAAGCAAGAATGTTGAAATAATTTTGTGAAACAAAAGGAAAGGAAAAATATAAGAACATTGGAAGTTGTTTTTGTGGATCCTGAGTTGGTTGGTCCGCGTTCGAATCACCAGGCTGAGATGCACCACCTGAGTATTTCACACTGATGGAGATAGGGTGAAAATCTCTAAGGAGAAAATGAAAACCACAATTTCCGCCTCACAACTGAATTTCCCTAGCACTTAGTATGAAACCACATTGCAGAGTATGAATGCAAGTCAAGTTGATTGCAATCTAAACTTCATTGTGTCTATCAAAGCATCCCTTAGACCACTCAGGTTTTGGCAGCTGCCTGTGCTGATGTTTCAAGTAATTCGTAATCCTGAGCAAACCAAACTTAAGTCAGAATCATTGGGCATATATTTTCTTCAATACTTATAAAAACATCTTATAATTGCCTTATTTACATTTATTATTATTACATTTATTTACATTTATCCTGAAATACATTCCAGGATATCCGACCAAGAGCATTATAACTCCTTAACCAAGCAACCAAAGCTATACTAATTTCGTGTTCTTGAACTGCTATAATTAATTACAAATCAGACTGACTAAATGGATTAATTGCAATTCTATTCTTCAATAGATAAGAATCAAAGCATTTGATACGAACTCTGGACAAAAACGAGTTTAGCTTCTGAGTTTCCTTTGGACTACTCCGAAATGTCTTCGTCTTCTTATCCAGAAGCATCCTTTTAAACACTAGTAGCGGGTTCTTTAAATTTACTTTGAGTCCACGTATTCAAGATCAGTTTCTGGCAAAAATATGACCAAACTTAAGTGAGTTCTAAAGCTCACCCATTTTCCAGATTTATTTAAACAAATAAACAAACTGACTGGCGTTTGAAGTCAGTTAGGTCTATTTTTTCAATGAGCACGAGACCTACTTTAAATGGTAAATAATTTAGTCGTACCTTATAATTTTGTGACCCTTTTAAACATTTGGTTGAATCTTTCTTCTTTCCACTGAACCGTGCTCCGATTACAATAAGCGGCTTCTTCCCTTATCCACATGATAACTCAATCAAACGTGAATGCCTAAGTGTTGCATTTTCGGTATACACCTTTGCAAAGCTTCTTATGGATTAGAGCTACCACAATTGGGTTGCTCACTTTCTTTGATTTTCATTAAGTCATCCGTAAATGTTTTCCTTTATTGGAAGGTTCAACGTCAGTGTAATTCATAAACAAATTAATATTTTTTGATGTAGAGAAATTACCAGTGACTACAATTTTGACAGAGACATGGAATAGTGCTGTAGTATTTTCTGATTCCTAGCTGGAAATATGAGGCATATTTTTGGTCAAAATATTCGCTTCAATTTATTTTTCATAACCGAAATTTCAAAGGCACGCGATTGATGAAAAAAGACCTAGAGGTCGATTTAATCTTAATCCTCTCAGGATTCCTTCCTAAGCTAACATTAAAGAGTTTAACTACACCACAGATTGGTGATTATTTGCGATTCTTACCAATGTAATTTAAAAAATTCGAATCGATTCAAAGAAAGTGTTACGGTTGAATGTTTTAAAACAAACACAAACCACTCATTTATTGTTAAATTTATGTAAAGTTCATCTGACGAAATAATCAAGTAGCAATGCAAAACTCTCGAAAAATGCATGAATAATATAAAAATGATAGTAGAACAATAAATTTGTTCAATTAAAAGTTGGAATAACTTTATAATTCGTACCTTGTCAATTATCGAAAAATTTGATAAATTATAGGCTTTTGACATATTTACAAAAAAATCTAGTTCATATTTGGAACATTGCATCGTTAATCCATAGTACTCTTTCTGTAATTTTCTTAGGTAGTATCTATTGTTACAACTTACAACAAAGGTTATCAATTTCGTAGTGTTCTTGATCGTATTTTTGTCTATAAATTCAGCGGCAATCATTTGATGGAGACATTGGAATATGTTAAGGTGCATTTATTTTCGTATCTGAAGGTATTACGAATAAAAATGTACATTGCAACCATAAAAATGTGCCCAAAGGCAGGCTTTAGTTATTTTAAAAAGGGAAATAAATTTATCGTAATTGCATTTAATGATTTAAATGATAAATAATCTCATTTTACCCGATTAAAAACAGCAAAATGTAGTCCTTGAACAACATCAGTTATATAATAGAAATAATGACAATGAATGTAGTAAAGCCAGTAGCAGTGAATTTCGTTGAGCCGGAAGTAGTTGTGCTTGCATCTGAATCACCGGGCTGCGTTGCTTTTGAAGGAGCCTGCGTATTATTTGGGTTGGATCCATTTGCTGGAGGAGATGTTGGACTTCCTGCATCAGGTTTTGGGGTCGTAGTCGTAGTGGTAGTAGGCTCTGGACTAACTGATGGGCTTTCCTTGTTTGGGTTGGATCCATTCGCCGGAGTCGATGCTGGAGCTACTGTATCTGATTTTGCGGTCGTCGTCGACGTCCCTGGATCAACTCCTGGTTGTGGACCATCATTTTCAGCGCATGCAACTACTAAAAGACCAATGAGGAGTAGAACTACCCTGACGAAAACCGTTATTCTCATGATGGAATGGCTTTCCTAAATGCCATCTGAAGGCAGCTAGGAATATATATATTCGTCGATTAGCTGGGGCAGAATGGATAAGCACAGGAGATCTGCCATGTGACTCCTCAGAAGTGCTCTCAAATTGCATTCACACCGATTCTTCTGGTAGTTGCCTGATCGAAGCTTGTGGTGTTTTATTACTCTGAGGCATATGAACATGTTGTTTTTAAGTGGTCTAACCTTTCTTGTAAAACGTCTTTTAGATAATAGCGCCATTCGGCTAGTGAGAGTATTTTCAATATCAAAATGATCTTACTCAGATAGGTGGTTTGATGATTATTTCGGAGCATTTTCTCAATATATTTAAACTTGTACACCCCATAAATACATTAAGTACGTTCACCGAGCACTTCCTTTACTTTTAAATGCGTTTGACTTTGGTAAAACGGTTTATTAATTACTTTTTAGCTCAAAAAATCATCAAATACTTCGATTTCGACTAGGATCGTTTGAGTTGAATCCCTCGGGTCAGTTTATAAAAGGAAGAGCTTTGAGATTTGAAATTCTGCCATGTATACCAGAAGGTGATTTCAGTGGATTGACATCTAATGGAATCTGGTAGTAAGCTCTTGTTTTGCCTTAACATAGAAACCTTTTAAAGCCATTTTTAAATGGCATTGTAAGAAACTTCATTATATTTCTTGATTCTTATTTGGGTAGGATTCATATTTATGGCTATTTGCATCATTCTAACTTACAAATTCACGAGAATTCAAGTATTTAATTCCGTATCCAAACTGAAAATTGCACAAAGACGGAAGATTTAATTAGCATGACCCTTAAATCTACCGCCTATTTTATTGAGTTTTTTTCTAAAATTTCCATTGCGACATAATTTAAATAACTCCGTTTGTAAGAGTTACTTGCGCTGCACAGCCAGTAATAATATCCAGTGTTTATCGTTGTAGTTATTCACTTGTTTTA
>JAUOZQ010001276.1:0-15290 GCA_030710315.1 Anomotaenia brevis
GATTTTCATCTTCCACACTCTTGTCGAACTGGGGGATCACTACAAGAGAATGCAGTCCGTTATTGTTTATTGCTTGCAGAAATCAAAGTAAACATTGCATTTAAAAATTAAACCCATCAATGTAGGCAGAGACTTGGCTGCAGTCAATGTGAAATTGACCCACCAATGGGCGTTTTATGGCTGCACTCTCCTGCGTTTGTGGTTAAATTAGCTGGAAAGCAGCGGTTCAGCTTTCGTGTGAAAGCAAGAGGGAGTTAAACTGAATGCTCGCCGTTCTCCTGTCCATTTTGATTTACCCGGCTTTTGTCCAATGGTATTAGAAGGCAGCCGTGGAATACAGCGGCTTTCCATTTTGATTCTATATAAAAGTGTATTTTCATTTCTGTTACATGCAAGCAAAGAGAAACAATTCTTTTCTTGGTTTTGGTAAGCAAAGGCTTTATCAGCATTGATGTTATTGACGACTAATTAATTGTCAAAATGCAGCTTCGATTGCGTCCCGTAAGATTTTTCATAGCTATTGAGTAAAAAAAATTTAATTTAAAAAAATTTTCCTTTTAGAAGCCCGTGTGTCCTGCATATTAACTAATATTGCTATATATTTAATCATATAAATAACCCGAGAAATTAATTCACTTTTTAGAATTAGGTGAGAATTCTTTCAAATTTTCTACTTTCAATACTATGTATAATGAACTGTTTTTGTTTCATCTACGAAGTTATCGCCACTGGAAATGGTAGTACTGCGCTTATTAAAGTTGAATTGCTATGATGAATAGAGTTTCACTTTTTCTATTTTAGTTACGACTGGTAAGGACGTAGGGATGCAGTTGAGTCAATAAATGGTTTCTAACTCGTTCTTCTCTTGCAGTGTCCCGCGGTCGATTTTGGAGTATGAATAATTGAAATGTACTTAAAAGTATACTCAGCTCCGTCTGATTAGCACCCTTTCAATTAAGGCCGGACAGAACTGCATATAAATGGTATGCGTAGCATTTCATCAAGTCAATTTGAAGTAGTGAATGAGACTGGAGCAAATTAATGCTTTTAAATATCGATTTGTACGTCTTCGTTTTAATTTTAATATCGCCTCAGAAAATTTGATTCATGACTAGGTAGATTCCGTTTTACAGAAACAGCCAAAAATAGCTTTCGACTAAATGGGAGGTATTTCTAAAAACTCTTTATTTACACATTTTGCACAGCACTGGATGCATAACTGCGTATGAGACAGTGCGCAGGTACGCACGAACATCTTTCTTATGCTTTGTTGGAGAATAATCTTGTAATATATCAACAAAATATATATGCAATTCATTTTAGAGTGGTATTCTTCTGGTCAGTTCTGAATAATGTGAAGGCTACTTGTATTATTTTATAAATATCGTACCTTATTAACAATTTACTTGCCACCACTTTCAGCACATTCTGCCGACCGGTAAATATAAATCAGTTAAAACAGTGCAAATTAGGGTGTAGTTTTAACACCGCTTTTCTTTAAAGGTTGGAAAGTAGGAAATCCAACAAAAGGCATGATTAAATGAACAAATTTAAGAACACAAAAATTTGACACTTTATTGGATATTTCACATCATTTCGTTATTAATAAACTCAAACGAAGAAACTGAGTGGAAATTTTTTGGTGCATTGTGTTCCCATGAGCAAATCGTAAATGCATAAATGCCCGAAATTCTCTAGGAAAATTGGACTAGCAAAGACCTCTGAGATGCGGAACGGAATCGCACATCCCTGACACACCTGCTGCATGGGCTTCTCAGTTTGGCTAATTATTTAAAGGAAAGCAGTTCGGAATTGCTAAAATACGGGGTACCAAGGCAGGCAGAGCCACAAAACATGAGTTTACGTTAAATGTATATGACTTCTCGTCTGTGTCAACCAATCAGTGAGTAGATCATCAATCCTGCTAGTTGAACATGGTTCAAAGCCGCATTTGCTGAAATATTCCTAATTAACCAGCTTAGTGTCATGAGTTCCTGGATTGCAAAGCCTTATCTATTCAGGTCTAGGTCTGCAAATTAACTGGGTTGCACTTCTCTGCAAGTACCCTCTTCCTCTCTCTCTCTCTAACGTTGAATTAATCAACGCACTCAGAGATTCGCAAGACTTTGTGTTTATTTTAGGATTAGTAAATTAGAATTCTAGCTCTCTGGGATTCTGCCACACAAACATCATTTAATGAACATGACTTTAAGACTAAATCATAAAATGCGAAATTCTCTAAAGTGATTTGAAGCAAAAAAGGATTTTTGATATATTGATTGATCCATAACTGGTATTTACAGCACCAGTTTTAACCGTTATTCGCATTAGTCTTTAGTTTTTTTAAAATGCACGGAAATTTAAAGGAGGTGGATAGGATTGATCTCAAATAATCATGTGTCTTTCAATTGTACAGCTCCATTCTGTCAAAGGTGTTTTATTGTCGGAAAATAACGGTGTGAAAATTACCCTTTTTTGATTGCTAAGGGCAGAACTTGAGTGACTACTCAAAAGTGACAGACAAATGAATTTCGAAGAAACGCTAATTTCTACACCGGAAAGTCCCTTTCATGAATAGCCACTATTTCAAATATGCACATGCTTCCCGTTTCGGAGGTCCCAAGGAGAAATAAGATAAGGAAAACGGTTATAATTTATGAATGCCAAATCAATGCCTCCAAAGACTCTGACGTTGTCTGGAGTTGACAGAAGCATATAAACCTTATCAGTTCCTTTAAATATAAAATATTACAACTTAGTTTCAGAATATTAATTCCGCATTTAAGCTAGTAATTATTGCTGAAACTGTTAAAAGCACTCTTGCAAATTCGATTAATTTGACTATTTGGGATACTCGAGTCTATGGACAAGATAAGGTGTTAAATTGAAGTATTTCGCCCACAAGACTCTTGCAAGTTATCACTGGAGTTCATCCCATAAAAAGTGAAATTAAATTTGGCAAGAGCGAATCTCGTTTTACGACGCGCAAAGCAGAGAGACGAAACTGGCATTGTTAATCAAAACCACAGCTGGACCTTAGCGAGGTTATCAAATTATGCCTCACTGAAGATGTCAGTATAAAACACATTTTCGTAGGAGTACAACGCTTCCTAGTTACAACATAAACAACTGCAGATATTCTACACCCAGTAGCAAATGTAAGATGAATTATAGTCTGAAATAACCAGAAAACTGCAAATGTAATAAATGTATCTGGCAATATAGAAGTTAATCAGTGCAAAACCAAGAAGTTGAATGCTAGTGTCTAGTTTGATTGTTTCTTTTACAAAAGCTGAAAAAGGGTATAATTTCTAGAATTTAAATTTCATAAATGAAGCTGATTAGCTTGGCATTTAGGTGGTAGCATAATCGACGATTAAAGTAGCAAGCAAGCCTTAGTCACCATATATGCATCCATGACACCACACCTGCTGCATGGGCTGAGATTTTCAATCTCAGACATTTAAAATGTTGGGAACAATAAAGACATCCGATCGTTGATAACTGGAAGCCATGGATATGCTACTTATTTCCTAAGCAGTGGTTAAGTAACACCTCCACATCTAACTCAACTCGACGTCGTTCTGTTCGTTCTTCATCTTCACGTAGTGTGAAATCGCCAGGCCTGAATTTCGCAAACCACTGTTTTCGTTCACACATTATCCTTTATAAATAGGGTGAATGTCTTTGGCCACTTCGTCTGATGCTGAATTCCCTTACTTCAACTCATATTCCACTCGGTGCCTCAAATTATTTCTGGGTACCTTAATTCTGGCGCGGTTTTAATTTTACGGCCTCCAAATTTATTGTTCTGCAAACTAAACTATAATTTACCCCTAATCACCTTATCATAAAAATGCTTAAAAAGATGAGATGATCTGAAAACGAAGAATCGGCATTTAACACTCGACACCATCGCTTACTTGCAAAATGTGAAGTGAATGGACTGGGCACTGATTTTCAAAGAGAGCGAATCGAAGGCACACCACATAATGTTTTGAAGGTCAGTAAGTACCAATAACTTGGCCTTATGCAAGTCCGAGGGGTCAGCCATTTGAATAATAGATAACCTATTTTTCAATAACCTTAGAAACAGCAATTTTAGTGAAAATATTCAATGACACAACAGATTTTGCATTAAATCCTTAAACAAATTTAGTTTAAGTAGTTTAAAACAGGTTCAAATATTGTGACAAAATGGATAGTGTTTCCACTATTTTGTTCATCCCCCGTAGTAGAAGCATTGCAATTGCGTGTTTGCCTTTAGGTGTAAGCCATTTCATCTCATGACTTCCACCATCACAAAATATCTGGTCAATCTATTTGCATGACCTCATTGCAATGGACCGATTTGCTTACTTATGTTGAGGACACGCCACTCCGTGAAAATGGAGCTTTTTATCCATGGAAATTGTTCCACCACTTTCGTTGATGCAACCTCCTATTCACAATGCACTTTCCATGCAACACTTTTAAAAGGCCCTGAATTTCACCATTAGATTGTGCGCTTTATGACTGTCTTAATGGTCAAAGGTGGTTTTTAACAAATGTACAGAAATACCACTACTGATGCCTGAACTAAGTAGTTTTGCATGTGACATTGGCGGAACTAGCGATTTTCAACCAGCATTAGTGATAGAAATAATCAGTGTTTACTGGCTTCCTTATAGATGGAAGGAGTCGTAGGTAAACCGGGGCAGTTGTATTTGGACAATTGTTCTATTTATACAGTTTGAACGGGACATTTGGAGAGATCAACTAGATTCGTCTTTGCTAGAACCTTGCTATCCCAACATTTTTACCATAAACGAACAGCGCTTGGCGAAGTAAAGAATGGTTTCATGTCCTTCGTGTCCCGGTTTCGTTTGCATTATCGTGAGACATGGAGGCGTGTGTTTCTGCTCATAGTGAAATGCAGTAGTTAATTCAAGGATGCACCGCAAAGCGTAGTTGATAATGAGTCTGCTGGAGTGTTTCTTCAAGATCATACATCTGCCTGATCAATGTAGATTTGGATTACCAATACTGGAACTTAATAGAGGTCAATGAGATAAGAAAGTAAATCGGTATTACAGGCTTCGGAGACAATTTAAATCGGTAATGATTATTCCAAAATCTGCAAATTACACATGGAATGCGAAATGTGGCCTACTGTGAAAATCATAGAATCTTAAGTCTGAATGAATCAGGGAAGTGCCCACCTTGGCGCACCACTGCTAATCAAGCGTGGGCTTTGGCCTCTCGTTACATGCAGCTTCTTTGCATTTTATAAATCGGCAGAGAAGCAAGGAGAAATCGGCCAGTTACGATTTTACAGAGATTATTTTCTGACCTTTTCGAAGGAATTTACAACACATTGGCTTTGCAGAATAAGGTGCCTTGAATAAATGAGACTTTATGAATACCAATACAGTCCGCATTGTATGCAACAAAGGATGCAAGTGCAATCTGCAGCAACTACGACTTCTTTCTCAAGAAGCACAGTGGCATTTTGTCCACTGCAGCTGAGATTTACCTGTGGTTCTTTTTCTTGCACAATTTCCTTAAACAGCTCTTTTAACATGTAATAATTGGAGCACAGGAGATTGCTCCCAAACAAGTTGTCTCAGACGCTGGAATCTTTTCATAGAATTTCGTTATCGCATTCGAATAGATCTCAAAGTAATCGTTGATTGCCAGGATCGCATCACAAGCCATATTAGAGCGACGACACAGACTGATTGCCTCATCACTCGGACTTCTTTTGCCTGAGCTGAAGTTGGGATTATCTTACTCTATAAGCATTCGCGTATAGTATTTTATCTTCTTTGTTCTCTATTTTTAAGTCGTCCATCACCATTAAAATTGAGGAGCCTTCCCGTGTAGATATACATAGGATTACCAGTTGGCACAGCCCTTTCAAATTTTTTTTTAAAATTGCATTACGATTATGAGAGCATATCAATGAAAGACGTGGAAAATTTCCAAGGCAAGGGTTGCCATACCACTGGGTGGTGTGTTTTCAACACTACCAATTCGGGCAATAGCCTGTCCCGGTTCATTTCGCCGACGTAGTGAGCGAATTCATTTAGCAGAATTTGTGTATGAGAGAAAATAACTTGAACGTACGTGTGTAAAAAGCTAATCTAAACATGTGGCTGGCTCATCGCGTTAACCACTAACGTCGCAATAGCATTTGAAGGCGGAAGGGAGCGATTGTCAGCTAGGAGCAGATAAGGGGTCAAAAGGTGAAATGAATCATTGTGATCTTATGATTAGCACTGGAGGTCTCAATGCACCCCGGTTCTTGTGCTGTTTTAAGGCGAAATTCCTCCTGTAATGGAGACATTCTATTTATCCTCACTGTTGGCTTATCACAAAGTGTCAGAGGATGACCTTACATTTTTATGTCATGATCTGGAAATATCAGACCCGTTGGAATTCACTTTGCTTGTTATTAAATTTAATATATATTTCATTAAAATGTATTAAGGACTACATCACAATAATTAATATATCTTCTTCAATCGCTTGAGGTAGACATCGCATCAATAAAAATCGAGCTTAGCCATGATGAATATCGGTGAAAAATTAAAATACCTTCCCTTTTACTCAAATTTATATTTGAAACCTAGTAAATAATAAAATGCAGTGAGGGCCGTCGAGCCAAGTTTCGCTATTTTCAGAATCATTCCCTGCAATAATACGATTACAATCACAACAGGCACTCTGTTTGCATTCCACCAAGAATCAGACATTTATTAAGGACCATAAAACCTACGCAACTCTTTCCACTAGTACCTTACATGTGGTCTCAACGAACTCAAACGCCTTCCATCACTGATAAAAACAACATACAAAAGGATCGATTAATACAAATTTGTCATTTGAAAAGGTCTTCGTATAAGCTCATCGACAGATCGCTTCATTCGACAGAAGGTGAAAAACACCACGTTAAATTTGTCTTAGTGAATTGACCAGGGAGGATGTTTCGCCAAGAGAATGCATAACCCCCACATCAACAGGCATCACGTCAGAAAATATCGAAGACGAACTTGTTGGGGACAGCAGTTACCAACAGTCTTATCTCTCTGAACTTGCTCCTTCAGAATAGCATTAGTTTTGGAGACTAGAAATCATTTTGAATGAGAAACAGCCTTTAAACGCTATAGGGCAAGGTTGAATCTCTCATATGTGATTTCTTCAAATACTAAAACAAAGATAGTCAGGGAATGTGCACAATTGTTTGAATTTTTCATTAAATATAGTTGTTTTAATTTTTCATAATTCAGACAGGTATGGAGTGCCTTGGTTTTCTCCCCTTTGCAAGAACCCCAATAGCCGATCCCTTTTTATATGCAAACCGAAGACGACTAAGAAAACAACCGTAATTAGGAACGCACCACGGCCTTTCAAGAATCATCGAGCTCAATAATAATAATAATAATTTCGCCTGCATTTTTACTATGTTCATTTTTGGGCATTCGTTTGAGAACTTGTGTCCAATCAATATGAGATTGAATATTATTTGAACAGAGTAGAAGGAAAGGCGTGAATAACACCTGATTTGATTTCGACGGCTGCCTTCATCGAGAGATCAAGCATAGAAACCACTCAGGGTGAGTAAGTCAGGCATCAAAATCTGGTAATGAGCTTTCCATAAATGTTGGGGTCAAGGGGGAAGTCGTGTTTGTTTCCTTGTTTTATGGCTTCGGTTAGAGTACCGAAAGGCCATGAGATATATTTTTTGTGTGTAGTTATGTGAAATAGCTACTTGAGGGACGTGCAAGAGAGCATTATTCAAAGTGAGCTTGATGAAGGAACTTTACAAATTGGCAAATCTGCCTGGATCAATCGCTGTGGTTTGGCAATGCATCAGTAAAGAATGATCTCAGCAAACGTTTGAACTAATGCGAGAACAGTGCTATAAAACGTAGCTCGGTTATTAGGATGAGGGCCAGTTGTTCAGGGAGAATTATGCGGGTTATGGGGGCGGTTGAGAGGAAAAACAGCGAAAGAACGAGGCCATCAGTTGAAATAAAACCATGCTATAATGGTATCATCAACAAAAGCAATTGCAATAACTCCTTATTTTCTCCAATGACTAAGATACGCCAACTTGCTTGCTTTATTCGAATTCTGATATACAGTAGAAGTACTCATATTCAAAGGCCAAAGCCCGTGAGCACCTTAAAACCACAATATGCACTTTTCGCAATCATTTAGTGGTTTAACAAAGTAATTTTCAAAGCAGGTCATACTATTGCGTTCTTTGCATGATTTTCAGCTATGATGAGTTCATTCGTAGATGATACTGCTACTTGCTTGAACGACCGATCGACAGACGTGGAAGTCCTCCTTCGGGCTTTTGTGATCACAACTGCCTTTAACTTCCCTGAAGTAATTGCTTTACTTGAATACATTCGTGAAATAGCGTGTAGTCATTACAATTCGCAGAAGGTCATCCAAGTGACGCTACTGAAGAACAGGGTTCAGTATTAAATGTTTGGATATTCGGATGTCGCCAGTGTCCTTAATTGATCTCTCTTCTTTTTATCTGGCAATTACCTGCCATCTAACGCAAAAATACTATAGTTTGGTGAACAAAGTAGAAAAATACTATATGCGAATGCTTATAGAGTAAGATAATCCCAAAGTCAGCTCAGGCAAAAGAAGTCCGAGTGATGAGGCAATCAGTCTGTGTCGTCGCTCTAATATGGCTTGTGATGCGATCCTGGCAATCAATGATTCCTTTGAGATCTATTCGAATGCGATAACGAAATTCTATGAAAAGATTCCAGCGTCTGAGACAACTTGTTTGGGAGCAATCTCCTGTGCTCCAATTATTACATGTTAAAAGAGCTGTTTAAGGAAATTGTGCAAGAAAAAGAACCACAGGTAAATCTCAGCTGTAGTGGACAAAATGCCACTGTGCTTCTTGAGAAAGAAGTCGTAGTTGCTGCAGATTGCACTTGCATCCTTTTTCGTATGTCACATTTATTCAAATCATCCTTACCCTGCAACGCCAATGTGCTGTAAATTCCTTCGGAAATGCCAGAAAATTATCTCTGTAAAATCGTAACTGGCCGGTTTCTCCTTGCTTCTCTGCCGATCTATAAAATGCAACGAAGCTGCATGTAACGAGAGGCCAAAGCCCACGCTTGATTAGCAGTGGTGCGCCAAGGTGGGCACTTTCCTGATTCATTCAGACTTAAGATTCTATGAATTTCACAGTAGGCCACATTTTGCATTCCATGTGTAATTTGCAGATTTTAGAATAATCATTACCGATTTAAATTATCTCCGCAGCCTGCCAAATCGGTTTGCTTACTAATCTCACTGACCACGATTTGGTCGTAGTTTTGCTAATCTAAATCTGCATTGATCCGGCAGATGCATCATTTTGAAGAAATACTCCAGTAGACTTATTATCAACTACGCTGTGCAGTGCATCCTTGAATAAACTACTGCATTTCACTATGAGCAGAAACGCACGCCTCCATGTCTCTCGATAATGCAAACGAAACCGGAACACGAAGGTCATAAAACCAAGAGGATGTCCCCCTTGATCCTAAAAACCTGCTATCTATGGAAGTTCATAGACTGATTGTCACGGGTGACCCACTTAAAAACACTTTTATTATTTCTATCACTAATGCTGGTTGGAAATCGCTAGTTCCGCCAAAGTCACATGCAAAACTACTTAGTTCAGGCATCAGTAGTGGTATTTCAGTACATTTGTTAAAAACCACCGATGACCATTAAGACAGTCATAAAGCGCACAATCTAATGGTGAAATTCAGGGCCTTTTAAAAGTGTTGCATGGAAAGTGCATTGTGAATAGGAGGTTGCATCAACGAAAGTGGTGGAACAATTTCCATGGATAAAAAGCTCCATTTTCACGGAGTGGCGTGTCCTCAGCATAAGTAAGCAAATCGGTCCATTGCAATGAGGTCATGCAAATAGATTGACCAGATATTTTGTGATGGTGGAAGTCATGAGATGAAATGGCTTACACCTAAAGGCAAACACGCAATTGCAATGCTTCTACTACGGGGGATGAACAAAATAGTGGAAACACTATCCATTTTGTCACAATATTTGAACCTGTTTTAAACTACTTAAACTAAATTTGCTTAAGGATTTTATGCAAAATCTGTTGTGTCATTGAATATTTTCAAGAAAAATGGCTGTTTTTAAGGTTATTCAAAAATAGATTATCTCTTATTCTAGTGGCTGACCCCTCGGACTTGCAAAAGGCCAAGTTATTAGTACTTACTGACCTTCAAAACATTATGTGGTGTGCTTTCTATTCACACTCTTTTCGTACATCACTGCCCAGTCTATTCACTCCACATTTTGGAAGAAATCGATGGTGTCGAGTGTTAAATACCGATTCTTCGTTTTCAGGTCATCTCATAAGTTCTGCTCGAGATTTACCTTTTAGGCATTTTTATAAGGTGTTTAGGGGCTAATCGTAGTTTAGTTTGCAGAACAATAAATTTGGAGGCCGTAGGATTAAATCCGTGCCAGAATTAAAGTACCCAGAAATAATTTGAGGCACAGAGTGGAATATGAGTTGAAGTAAGGGGATTCAGCATCAGACGAAGTGGCCAAAGACATTCACCCTATTTATATAGGATAATGTGTGAACGAAAACGGTGGTTTGCGAAATTCAGGCCTGGCGATTTCACACTACATGAAGATGAAGAACGAACAGAACGACGTCGAGTTGAGTTAGATGTGGAGGTGCTACTTAACCACTGTTTAGGAAATAAGTAGCATATCCATGGCTTCCAGTTATCAACGATCGGATGTCTGTATTGTTCTCTACATTTTAACTGTCTCAGATTGAAAATGGCAGCCCATGCAGCAGGTGTGGTGTCATGGATGCATATATGGTGACTAAGGCTTGCTTGCTACTTTAATCATCCATTATGTAACCACCTAAATTCCTAACCAATCTGATTATTTTTGAAACTTAAATTTCAGAAATTATAGGCTTTTTCAGCTTTTGCATAAGAAACAATAAAACTAGACACTAACATCCAACTTCTTGGTTATGCACTGATTAACTTCTATATTGCTAGGTACAGTTAATGTATTTGCAATTTTCTGGTTATTTCAGACTATAATTCCTTTTTGCATTTGCTATTGAATGTAAAATATGTGTAGTTGTTTATGTTGTTACTAGGACGCGTTGTACTACTACGAAAATGTGTTGTAAACTGACATCTTCAGCGCAGCATAATTTGATAACCTCGCTGGGGTCCAGTTGTAATTTTGATTAACAATGCCAGTTTGGTCTCTCTGCCTTGCGAATCGTAAAACGAGATTCGCTCTTTCCAAATTTAATTTCCCCTTTCATGGGATGAACTTCAGTGATAACTTGCAAGAGTCTTGTGGGCGGAATACTTCAATTTAACACCTTATCTTGTCCATAGACTCGAGTATCCCAAATTGTCAAATTAATCGGGTTCGCAAGAGTGCTTTTAACAGCTTCAGCTATAATGATTAGCTTGAATGCGGAATTGGTACTGAGAAACTAAGTCGTGATATTTTATATTTCAATGAACAGACGAGATTTATATGCTTCTCACAACTTCAGACAACGTCAGAGTCTTTGGAGGCATTGATTTGGCATTCATAAATTATAACCGTTTTCCTTATCTTCTTTCTCCTAGGAAACTCCAAAACGGGAAGCATGTGCATATTTGAAATAGTGACTTTTCATGAAAGGGTCTTTCCAGAGTAGAAATTAGCGTTTCTTCGAAATTCACTTTTGAGTAGTCACTCAAGTTCTGCCCTTAGCATTCAAAAAGGGTTATTTTGAAAACATCGCTATTTTCCCACAATAAAACACCCTTGACAGAATGGAGCTGTACAATTAAAGACACATGATTATTTGAGATCAATCCTATCCACCTCCTTTAAATTTCCGTGCATTTGAAAAAAACTGAAGACTAATGCGAATAACGGTTAAAACTGGTGCTGTAAATACCAGTTATGGATCAATCAATATATCAAAAATCCTTTTTTGCTTCAAATCACTTTAGAGAATTTCGCATTTTATGATTTAGTCTTAAAGTCATGTTCATTAAATGATGTTTGTGTGGCAGAATCGCGGAGAGCTGGAATTCTAATTTGCTAATCCTAAAATAAACACAAAGTCTTGCGATGTCTTTACTCCTTATAACTGCTTTCCTAAACTGAAAGTGGATTAATTCTACGTTAGAGAGAGACAAGAAGAGGGTACTTGCAGAGAAGTGCAACCCAGTTAATTTGCAGACCTAGACCTGAATAGATAAGGCTTTGCAATCCAGGAACTCATGACACTAAGCTGGTTAATTAGGAATATTTCAGCAAATGCGGCTTTGAACCATGTTCAACTAGCAGGATTGATGATCTACTCACTGATTGGTTGACAAAGACGAGAAGTCATATACCTTAATCGCAAACTCGTGTTTTGTGGCTCTGCCTGCCTTGGTATCCCGTGTTTTAGCAGTTCTGAGACAGCTTTTTAAAAAGTAAGTAGCCTATGCATGGCTAGGTGCGACGTATTTAACGATCGGAACCTTCTTCGTTCTCCAGGCATGATTTAATTGGGACTGAAACGCTCAGCCCATGCAGCAGGTGTGTCAGGGATGCGTGATTCCGTTCCATCACTCAGGTGTCTTTGCTAGTAAAATTTTCCTAGCGAATTTTGGGCATTTATGCATTTACGATTTGCTCATGAAAACACAATGCATCAAAAATTTCCAGTCAGTTTCTTCTTTTGAGTTGAATAATAGCAAAATGGTGTGAAATATCAAATAAAGTGTTACATTTTAGTTTTTTTAAGTTATTTATTTTATCATGTTTTTTCTTGGATTTCCTACTTTCCAACCTATAAAGAAAAGCGGTGTTGAAACGACACCTTAATTTGCACTGTTTTAACTGATTTATATTTACCGGTCGGCAGAATGTGCTGAAAGTGGTGGTAAGTAAATTGTTAATAAGGTATAAAATAGTACGAGTTGCCTTCACATTATTCAGAACTGACCAGAGCCATTTCGTTCTAAATTAAATTATATATGTAGATATATTACAAGATTATTTCAAAACAAAGCATAAGAAAGATGTTCGTGCGTACCTGCGCCCTAACTGATACACAACTCTGCATCCAGTGCTGTGCAAAACGTGTAAATAAAGAGTTTTTAGAAATACCTCCCATTTAGTCGAAAGCTATTTTTGGCTGTTTCTGTAAACGGAATCTACCTAGTCATGAATCAAATTTTCTGAGGCGATATTAAAATTAAAACGAAGACGTACAAATCGATATTTAAAAGCATTAATTTGCTCCAGTCTCATTCACTACTTCAAATTGACTTGATGAAATGCTACGCATACCATTTAAATGCAGTTCTGTCCGGCCTTAATTGAAAGGGTGCTAATCAGACGGAGCTGAGTATACTTTTAAGTACATTTCAAGTATTCATACTCCAAAATCAACCGCGGGACACTGCAAGAGAAGAACGAGTTAGAAACCATTTATTGACTCAACTGCATCCCTACGTCCTTACCAGTCGTTACTAAAATAGAAAAAGTGAAACTCTATTCATCATAGCAATTCAACTTTAATAAGCGCAGTACTACCATTTATAGTGGCGATAACTTCGTAGATGAAATAAAAACGGTTGATTATACATAATATTGGAAGTAGAAGATTTGAAGAAATACTCACTTCAATCTAAAAAATTGAATAAATTTATCGGATTATTTTTAAGATAAATAATATAGCAATATTGGTGAATATATACTACGCACGGTAATCTAGAAGGAAAATCAATTTTTAAAATTGAAGTTTATTTTTTCAATAGCTATAAAAATCTTACACGATGCAATCGAAGCTGCATTTTGACAATTAATTAGTCGTCAATTTCATCAATGCTGATAAAGCCTTTGCTTACCAAAGCCAATGAAAGAATTGTTTCTCTTTGCTTGCATGTAACAGAAATGAAAATACAATTTTACATATCGCCAAAATGGAAAGCCGCTGTATTCCAAGGCTGCTTTCTAATACCATTGGACAAAAGCCGGGTAAATCAAAATGGACAGGAGAACGGCGAGCATTCTGTTTAACTCCCTCTTGCTAATCACACGAAAGCTGAACCGCTGCTTTCCAGCTAATTTAACCACAAACGCAGGAGAGTGCAGCCATAAAACGCCCATTGGTGGGTCAATTTCACATTGACTGCAGCCAAGTCTCTGCCTACATTGATGGGTTTAATTTTTAAATGCAATGTTTACTTTTATTTCTGCAAGCAATAAACAATAACGGACTGCATTCTCTTGTAGTGATCCCCCAGTTCGACAAGAATGTGGAAGATGAAAATCATGTCTAAGCTGAATCAATCAACACTGCCACACATTTGGTATATACATGACGTGACAAATAGTGGGTCATCTCAAGCGCAGTGGACCCTACCTCATTAAGAGTAGACATTTCATATCTATTAAACAATTACTGTGGTTGTGGCTGCATTGTTGCCAGCAACTTATCGTCAAGCCACTTGTGTGCTCAATTCCTAGGACATAATCAATTGAGGATTCAAACAAAGGAGTAAAGTGATGTGAGTGTATTTGGGGTGGTTGGGCTCGAAATCACAAGATGCTTTTTACATGAGCGAATTCGAAATCGTGGCTTATCATGAAAAGGTCTTCCCAGTGTAAAAAGCAGCCTTTCCTTCGACAGCCATTCATTGGCCCCATTTGAGCAGTCATTTTACTGCTTCTCACTCAGTTTTCGCTTTTTACAATTCAAACGTGATATTCTGATAACCATCGCCTTTTCAGACATCGGCGCATATTCAACAAATTAGTTGGTTCTTTCCGATTTTTCGCTCATGTAGACAATTTCTTCCTCATCTTCATCATCATTTTCAGGCTTATTGTATATTTTAATGCATACAATTATTTAAGGAGGCAATAATGATGCAATGATAGCATGACCACATCTTATCTGACATCGAATTTTTAAACTCACATTAATCTCACTGATGCTACGATGACATATTTCTCCACAGCCCTACTCCATTTCTGCTTCCTTTCCAATATATTTGGTCGATAAATCATTTGTAGTACACTTCTCTTATATTTCTCTCCATTTGTAAAACAAGAAGACAAATTTTGGCATTTGTGAATGGGCCATTAGAGCATATGACCCTAAGGTACATACGGGTAGGTTAACGGGAATAACCGTAAAACTGCTGCCATAATTACCTATTTCCGAGCAATCAATCAGTCAGTCAATCAAAATTCGGTTTTACCTA
>JAUOZQ010001277.1:0-15258 GCA_030710315.1 Anomotaenia brevis
ATTAAAAACAACGAATTCTAATATTAAAAATTTTATAACTTTTTAATTTAACATTTCACAAAGGCAAATGAAATAAAGGATACTACTGGCTTTAATTATTTTTCGTAGAAATTAAATAACATTATTAATAAACACTTTTTTGGAATCAGTAAAATGCAAAGGAAATAGTGATATGACTAGATCAATCACTTTTAATTGTACATTTACGTTTTCCTCGATTTTCGTTTAAATTTTGTTGTTTCTTCAAAAATTTTGACATGAACAATCTTACATTTACATTACAATTTTAATTTCTCAAAAAATATTATGTTTATGGATTGCAAGACTTTTCTGTACCAGTGGAATGATTTTTTTACATAAACGTAAATAATCAGAGTCGCATTCAGTGTTTAATATGCCATTTATTGACTTGTGGGAAGTTTAAAGAGACGAATTAAAAAGAGGTTAAAGTTTACTTTTATATATTCTTTGAAGTTTCAAATTGCGAGATTCCATTTGAGAATTGTTAGTTCCAAGAGTTTTAAGAATTTCAATTTCCTGGCCATTTTTAGACTTTTATCAAATAACTGTTAGAAACTGATGGCCATTCTGAATATGTTGCTAGTAATAAATAAATAAACCGCAATTTTGCAAAAATACGTGATGACTCATCAGAGCCTAATTTGCGCTGCAATAAATCATTTATTTCAAATCCGATGAAACATTACAAACACACACTTTCACTTTTACAAAAGTTGAACACTTGAATACGAAAATACAAGGCATTGTAAAAACATTGCCCCTTCATTAAAAAGACAATTTAGCTGTTTAAATTTCTTTTAGTTATTTTAAAATTGTTCTAATGAATATGGGAATTTCTTCTTAATATTGAATAGATCTTTGCAATGTTTGTAGAATTAGGATTTTAACTTTAAAATTTGTTAATTTATTGTTTTTGAAATATATTTTTGTTTCTTAAGTATTTTTTTATTAGAAAGAAACAATGCTTTCCCGTATAAGTTGTCACAGTGAAAACTAAAAGCCTTTTCAAATAATTGAGTATTTCACTAGCTATAATTAACTTCGCATGCAAATTTTGTTCTAATTTTATGAGAAATTGTTAGTTTTCTCAAATACGTATTTAAATTATGACAAACATAGCGCTTCTTAGGAGCCAAGATTTACCAAACATACTGTTTATCCAATTGCACGCACACAATGACCCTTCTGAACAAGCCAACTAATTTTCAATGATTTTCAACATAGAAAAAAAGAGTGAATCGTGATTGCTAGGGTCATTCAGTGTTTGCGTTTAATCCTTTAAACATGTTGAAGATACTTAAGATTACTTTAATACTACATTTACATATATATTTTCTAAATGACGAGCAGGATAATAAACTAGCCTTCAAACGCTGCATTTGAAAGTGTTAAAGCCTCTAGAGATACAAGCGAGGTTATGCGTGCCAAGATAAATAGATAGGGATGTTGAAAACCGCGCTTGTAATATTGCCTCTTATACCTGAAATACAATGGTAATTTGCTCGATGAACACAATAATCTTCTGGATGTCGTTTTTTTATCAAACCGTGACTTTGACAAAATGTAGTGCATGGTTTGCGTGAGTGATCACATTAAAATACGTTTTTTACTAATTTTTCCAAGAATCTTAACATACTTTTCCTTAATAGCACCAACTGCCACCTGTATTAATTTTCACTTCTTTTTCTTTTTCATTTGGGAATTGTTCTGTTTTAGTGCATCCATGATGGGCACTATGTTACCCGACGCGCTTGAAACTGTAAAATTGATGGGGTCTAATTTTGGGCTTCCGAGGTTATTCCAAACATCAACTGGTATGATGCTGATGTCGGAGCCCGTATCCAGTTGTAAACGTACTTCTCTATCGTTTATCTCAACGGTAACGTACCTGCGTCTGTTGGTTTTTATTTGAAACGACGCGTGTAAACCGTTTGATTGTATGTTGTTGTGACCCTTATTGAATTTAGGAGAATAATTTGCCTTTTTGCTTTGAGTGCAAGAAGCATCCAGGTGGTCTTTTCTCTTGCATTTGTTACAAGCGTGGTTGAGAGACGGACAATCGCGGTAAAAATGGAATTGACCACAAAACTTACACCACGGTAACTTGGATTGATGACGGCTATTGTTGAAATTGGCTGAATGATTTGTATTTTTTGTAGGACAATGCTTGGCCCTTACGCAAAAAGAGTTATCTTCTGTATTCAGTGACAGTTTAATGTCTGCTACTAAACTCTGATGTCGAGCGAATGCGTCTGTTAGTTTCTGGACAGTTGTATTGGGATCTTTGTCTAGGATAGCCGTTAGCTGTGCTCTGACCGGAGATAAATCAGGGCTTCTTAAATCTAACAGTAAAACGAGTGACTGAATGTTTTGATAATTTAACGAGTCGAAGTGGAATCCCGAACAGAGTTTATTGACTCTGCTGGTATAGTCTCTGATACTTTCTCCAGGCCCCATAGTAATTTTTAGGCACTGGAAACGTGCCTTACATAGGGATTGTTCGCTTGAATATAAAATATGCAGAACTGAAATCGTTTCATCCAGCGTTAGATCTGCTGGTTTCTTGGGGTGAATGTAGTTTACAAATGCCTCATAGGCATTATTGTTCAATCGTCTCAACAGCAGACGATTCTTTATACTGTCTGTAATCTGTGAAGGATTTAGATCAAATGTATCCAAAAATCTTTGTAACCAGAAGCCGAAATTGTCAGATGAGGGATCAAAATGTGGTACTTCTTTTATGATATCCTCTGGTTTACTGGTTTGGGCTTCTAGTGCATTTGTCAAAGCCGCTATGAGTTCGTCTATATGCGTCGCCATAATATGAATTACGAGGTATAGATGTTATCCAAAGTAATGCGATTAGTAATGCTACGTTCTGTCGCTAGGATAGCAGGCCACCAGAAAACGGATGTGTAAAGACTCAAAACTTATATTCGTAGAAGTGCAACGCGTCCTAGTAACAAAATAAACAACTATACATATTTTACAGTTAATAGCAAATGTAAAATAAATTGTGGCCTGAAATAATCAGGAAATTGTAAATATAATTTTCTGAAGTTACAACAATGTTATAAATGCCTGTTGCCAGTCGGTCTGTTTTTTAATGAAGTATCTAATCCAAATTAAATCATATTTAGGGAAACACAAAATATAATGTCTAACTTTTGGTCAATTAGTCCATTGAGAAACCACATAAAGAAAATGTTTTTACTTTCTGAATTCAATAAAAATAGTCTAGCTCATTGTTTGATAACTAGGACCAAGGCTTAAATTTTGTTCATTTTTGAAACTGCAGGAGCAACTTAATACATATTAATCTTTGCATATACATCAAAACCTGGATAGGACTTTTACTAACCTATCAATTTTTTATTAACGGTTATAATATTGTGTTAAAGAAAAACAAACCAAATTGTAAATCTGTTAACTTTGATATTCTGCCAATAATATGTTCTTTTCAATCATCTTTAATTACTCAAGGTCACTATCCTTGAGAGCAATATCGAAAGCAAGGTCATTGTTACTTAACCAGTAAGATTGCGTTAACGGTTTCATCATGGTGGATCATGAAAAGCTCAATCCATTTTCCGTAAATTCAACCTTACCATTCTTCTAATTTGTCATTAAGTCATCCATTTTTAAGATTCTGAGACCACCATATTTCGGTTTAGAACCTTCTCTGGATATGATGCAAGCTCCGCATGGGTACCACAACCACTAGTAAATTTATTTAAACACTTTAAAAAACCACTGTAGGAATTAACCAAAAACTCTTGTTTTCAAAGATAAGATTTTTTGGAAAAGAAATGACCTTTAAGATGCATATTTTTAATTTTCAGTTTTGAATTGGTAACTATTGATAATAAATCGAATGAAATCGTGTGCTGATTTTTGGAAAACCGTATGCATGTCACACTTACTGGGACACACGACTGGCTGCAAAATTATTTGCATTGAATTTGTTTAATGAAAAATTGACGTCACAGTTTTACTACCTACCAAATCATCTGCTCTGATCTTATAAATTATAAAATATCCTTACTATTTACATTAGCAGAAATCAAAAATAACAATTTTACTCACCGAATTAGATTATTGAAAGTTGGTCTACAGTTGATGCTGTGAGCAAAATACGTTGAAAATAAGTTGGATAGTGCACTAACGTATTTGGTTGATATATCAGTAAGGGTAGATTTTCAAGATTAAAATAAATTCAATAAATAAAAATTTGCAAAATTTACGACCACATTCTAATCTAAAATGTGGTGTCTATTTACATACCATTTACAGCAACCTAAAATGATGTAGGATTTCATTCGCATGGATTTTTTAATGAAGTGAGAATTTTCAATGAGAAAGAAGGAGTAACCCGAGGCAAGAAATACGCGATAATCCAGTTTTGCATAGCTTCAAAAAAGTAGAAATTACTTCCACAAATGAGTGTAGGACTAAATAATGTTTAACCATACCAGAATTCACTAAATGGTAGATTATGAAGCAGTTATTTATTCAAGCAAGAATCTTTATAACGCAAAATCGTACCATCGCCAGGGTTTATTTCTCAAAATACCAGGTCTACAGTTGTGTATTAAACGCATTGCCATATTCGGTTACGCAATTATATTCTATCTTTATTATTCCTTACGAGTTACAATAGCAACTGCGTTATTAAAACTTTATTATAATAAATCTCAGAAGAGAGCGGTAATTACTGGTATTCTTACCATATTGATGACTGTTCACTTGAGACTTTGCTGCCAGTTTGCAAAGAGAGTTCAGAAACTCCACGTCAGTTAATATATGAAAATTTGAATTTAAGAATAATTAACATACCAGTTGACTTTGGTGCGAAAAATCACAATGAGAATAAGCACCGAACATATCGGTAAAGCCATATGTAAATTTAATGCGCTTGAAAAGGAGCTTTGTTTCATAAAGTAGTAACCAGGCCTCTCCAATGGTGTAAAGTTGTTTTTGTTAAATACGCGAAGGGTAATTAAAGTCAGTGCCCATTTAGCCCCTCATAAAACAATAAAACGTATTTATTTTAAACTTCGTGATTTTTATATAGGCAGAGATTTTTTTAATTTTGCCTCCATATTCCCAAAATGGGATCCGTTATGGAATTTATTCAGTTAAACGAAACACATTTTAATCTGCTATATTTGGGTTAAAGTTGTTGGATGATACCGAGTTAAAATCTCGAAGAATGTACCAGCAAAGTTCCAGTTTTGGAGGGATTTTGAACTATTGTGTCGGGAAGAATAGTAACTTCTACATTTGGGTGAGCCATGAATGAAATCATTGCAAGAATATTAAAAGGGCAGGATCTGCTCAATTGTTTTTCGCTTAATAAATAAGTAAATCATTCCCTCATCAAGCCTTTCACAATAGCATTTAGGTGGGTAGATATGTTAAATTCAGATAAATATGTTAAAATTTACTTCCAACTTTTAATAATTAGCTTTTCCAAAGGTAAGAAGTGCTGATTCCGTAGAGCAAACAAATGGCTCCAGAGAAACTCCTTCGCGTCGTAAATATGACTAGAATAAACAAAGGACTTGGTATCTAAGAAAATTTCGAATCAGTATTCTCTTATTTAGTAGAAAAAATTCAATGAACTATCATTCATTTCCCTTTTGTTATTATCTGTTGCAATGACGCTTTTCACTTCGTAAATAAACTTTTGGAGTTACCATGCGTCCCGTCTCAAGCGACCGTAACCTTTACTAATCGTGCTATTAGTCTAGCGTAGTTCCGTTGAATATATATCAAGTCGATGTGCTACTGATATAAATATATAAGTAGTGAATATGTTGTAGCGGATAGGATAGATTTAGATCCTCTCCGAGATGCATTTGCTACCCCGAAGGGAGTAGACGTGCGCTTGGGCGTTTCTTAGTGAAAAAAGAAATGCTCGATAAACAGCCAGTCGAGAAGGGGAGGTGAGGGTGCGACCACATCGTGTGTGGGTGACTAGAGTTGACAAAAGTAGTTTGTAGAGCGGTAAGACTGAGCAGAAAAGTGGAAGAAAGCACAGAAGTATCGGGATGTGTCTACTGTCTCTCCCAGTGGTCGTAGATATTTCGGTGGTGTGATTGCGGGACGGAAAGTCTCGACTTCCCCGTCAAAACTTCACAGTAGATTTGGAGTCACAAGTGAGGGGCATGAGGATGCGTAGAATGCGCAGAAAAATGGTTTTTGATTTGTGTGAGCAGCGAAGTGGCGTCCTCCCAGTGTGTGCTGCAAGTGTTTGTGAGCTGATTGATGAGACTAGTGTCCGTTGATCCGATCTAGTTGCTGCTGTTGAGTGTGAGCATCGAGGATCAATGTGTGCGTGTGTGTCAGTTGAGGAGATTGGCGGTAGTCGATCCGGTATAGATGCCGATGAGTGTGGCATTTGGTGGTAAGAGAACAGTCTAAATGGGGTCCGTACACTTGACTCAACCTTGAGCCAGTAGAGAAGCAGCGAGTGTCCCATTAACGCCTTTACTCCATCGCAGCTTGGAGTGTAGCTACTTGAATATTGTAGCCACTCCGGGAAAAAGCACTGATCTGATAGGTCAGGAGATGTGCAATCTTCATTCTCGTTGGGTTGAGGAACTTGGTCAGGTAGCTTGAACTGCTGCTGCAAAGCTACTTAGGGGTCCATCTTGTGGGAGATATCATCGGAGGGGTTGGGCGATCCCCCAGATCACATTGGACGGATTCCATCCCAAGTCGAGGTCACAAAAGCTCTCTTCAAGATGAATTTACTACCTGAATTAATTACGTTTCTCTACCAGAGAGAGATAGAGAGAGAAAGAGAAGATGGGCGAACTGGAACGTTCATTAAGGAGTAGTGCACTCAATCGGCTTTATGAGGGAAAAGGAACAGAGTGTGAATGACTCAGACCCGATTTGGCGACGAGGTAGTCCGGTGACTAAGCTTGGGAAAGGCCTTGTGAGAGCACAAAAATGATATTGATTAGTTTGTCTAGACTGCCCATCAGGCAAAAACCGCCAAAAGTACCATATTTAGCATGGCATATGCAAGTTACAACGTGCCTGTAGGTGTGTAACTTTCAAATATGCTTGAAACCGGCTCTTTTGCGGGGTACGTAAAACGCAGATGAATTTAAGATACATGCTAAACACACTGGGTGTGCTTCCTTGTGGACAGGATATTTTGAGCTAGGGGGATCAAAGCTGTCGGTTCAATGGCTCGCACTTCAGTTTGTACCCTTTTCCATTTCTCAATAAATCTTCTTATCGTTGTTATCGAGGTTCCAATCATCGGTTCACAAACAGATTATTAACACACGGCTTGAAACGAAGTTGAGTTTACTATTAGCCAAGTATAACAATATCAACAAAAGTTGAAGATCTACTCGTGGCCTCAGCCAGCAGATTGGGAATCCTGTCGGGGTCTCCAATTTGTAGCGATTATGAGCTACACTTAAGTTCTCTACAAGATGAATTTATTACCCCGTTAAGAACGTTTATTGGAAGCCTGTGTTCATTTTGAGTCGTGCACTCGCGGCTTCGTGCGACTAGGAACAGAGGACATGATTCACACAATTCCATTGGCTACGGGGTTTGGGAACGGCTTTGTGCGAGCCCGAGAAGATGATATCGATTGGATTGTATGTGGCGCCACAATGCGTTCCAGGGACTCTGGAGGTCTGAATGATGGTGTGCCACTTTTTCGAGAAATGCGAATGTGCATCCACTGAGAGCAAATGGCATCCCACCTGTGGGCTTCCGTATATTCTGGAAGAGGGCTTTACACATTGTTTGACAACTGTTCTCCGGCTGTTTTTTTTCCGGAGCAGAACGAGACATTGGGGTTAATATTCCATAAGTAGCCAGTAAAAGCTGTTATTTGAACTGGAAGACAATGGATTTCGAAAATGCATGTGAAATTGCTATTCGTTTCTTAAATTGTATTAAGGTGAGTTGAGCAGGCTGGTTAGTACAGTGCTGCATTGGTCGAATCTGACCGTGGTCAGGCATGTCTGACGTCGCCAGTTCGTTATCACCGTCTACGCAGTTTTTGGTAGGGCCGTCGGGTCTGTGATATCGCCACGAGCATAAGGACAAAGTGATGTTCAGCCCGACCACTCTCCACAACTTCTCGCTTACTAAGCACACGGTTATCAGTCACATGAGATTCCATGCAATCTAAAGAATTAATGGTGGTGATTGATTTTATGCCCATGTGCAATTGATGTCTTGTGCATATTCTCAGATGGTTCTTCTTTGAAAATACTACCACAATTTATTCTTTGTAGCTGATACCCAATTTGTTATTTGGGTGTCAAAATTACGACATTAAGAACGCCAATGAGTCGTAGCATATGCAAAGAAAATCTAGTCGATCAAGTCCTTGTGCTGATCAGTACATCTTCTTTATACGATATCATTAGGCGAATCCTCATTTTCATGATGAAAATACAATTAAAGAACTTGAAAACCATGATCTAAAAGAAAAAGTCAGCCAGCTTTCATATTGGGGTTTTTAGAATGTTTCGTACACAATCGTGAAAACGAGCATATCAAAAAAATATAACGTATGCGACACTAACTACTTGTATATCGAATTACGGTCTATTACTCAAAATGAAAAAAGACAAGGCTGATGTGCTGCTATCCTGGTACAATCCAGTGGTACTGCCTGCCATTTAATCATCCTTTGATGTTGATGACTTAAGGGAATTTTCACAAAATAATTACATTTACTCTTCATTTAAAGACAAATCATTTTGGTTATCCGATTGTTCGCTTCGTCCAGCAAATAAAACGTTAGTGAAATAAAGGCAGGCCTTCTAGCAAGGAGCCGTTCATTCTTAAGAGTTAAATTTGAACCCTAGGATACGATTTATCATAACCGACACATTTTTGAATATCCAGGTATGTGCGAGACTTATCATTCGAAGACCAACATTTTCTGCCACCTCTACAGTATGTTCTTTTTTAAATTCGAAAATATGCATAGTTATCAAGCATTGTTAGCTAAAACCGTCAATTTCTTATCATCTGTCACGTATGCCAATTCATATTGTGCAACTTTTTGTGCCTAGAATCGCACCGTCAATCAGAAGTGTTTACTGAGCCGTGGTTTCATGGTATAAATGTTCTTTTCCCGATTAAAATAATTGTTGTGTATGTGGCGATCGTTTCAACAATTTTCAGTAAAATTTAAAGCTTAATTCAGTCTCAATGCAAAACAAATAATAAGCAAATGATATTTAATGGAATTGATTGCAAATTACCATTAAGATATGCAAAATTTCTAATGAATTTTTTCTTATGATGTCCTATTTTTGCCACAGATATATGAAACGATATATAAAGAACGAAATCGTAAAACATGTTAGTGGATTGCATAGGTCATTTATATCAAAAAATATCTATAGTAATTTGGGTGGATTGGATATGATACATCCTTTAAAGTAGCCACGAAATTATGGGCATTCTTGACACCACGAGCACACTGTAGACAACCTGGCAATTTCTTACTCTTTTTCCCAATTTTCCATTATCTCCGTCTTTTGAGAGCTTCCATTTCCGTCAGCATGTCCTAGCGCAGGCTTTATCACTGTCTCCTTAGCCTAAGCTTCCCGAGATGTCGATCATCACAAGTACATTTCTACCCATAATGTCTCCCAATGCGTTCAGGTAAACACAGAGATGAAGCGTGAGTCACACTGCACACGTTCGTTGGTTCGAAGTAATTAAGAACACCCACATTGTTGATTAAGTCCAAGCTAAGCAAATAAATTTAACCTTATTTCTTAAAAATTCTTCCAAGAATGTTTATTTTATGGTCCCTCCCTCAATTTCTGAAACCTCCGGAAAAGCGTGTTGAATTACTCCGAACAAATCAAACTGCAGTTCTTTTATTAAATCCTTTATTTCATTTACTTCTCAAAATGGATTCCTATCCATGCTGCGTCAACGCTTTCCAGCGTTATTCGCAAATTTAATGGTTTTAAATCAACCAAACCATTAGATTCTTATTTAGAAGAAACTTATCAGATATATTAACTAAAGATCTACTTTCGTTGAAAGCAAAGTATGACCATTTTGTCCCCCATTTTTATAGTCAAACCTCATTGAAAATCGTCTTATGAATTATTCACATTGACTCTCAAAAGGAAAAAAAATCATCTGCCATTTGACTTCTGTGATTTAAAATTCCTCCCTTCCAAAAAAAGTTAACGTGAAGCATTTTGAATTTACACGTACTAAAATAGAAAAAATGCTAATAGGTCTTTTGGAAACACTACAATTTGACAACATAGTATTTTAATTTCAATGTTGCTTCCTATTACGTCGATGTAAAGTTTTACCAAGCTTCTTGAGCATTAACTTCGAAAATTCCTCTTCTTGATTACATATAATAAACTAAAATATATAATTGGCGTTGCATACCGATGCTCTTCCAAACAAAGATGACCTTGGATCCGTGGTCTCTATGCAAAACCACATGAATGTAATATGTATGAAACATGTTTCCCATAGACAAAACCCTTAACTTGCCGGATTAAGTATATCATTAATATTTTGAAATAAAATCCATTATTCGATTCTTAGGAAATTTGGCACTGTTGACACATCAATTTGTTTTTCTTTGATTTGATTTTTTATAAAACAGGCGAATTTCGTTCTATTACAAGTAAACAATAACAAAATCAAAATTTATGAACTTCTATTTTTAGCATGGGAAAGCAACAATCAAAGACTGTTATGGTGGCCTTAATAAATAGCCTTTTATTGCAAACTCTGAGTTTACAATACGAGTGTCAATATTTCAGTATTAAAAATATCTTGTGAAGGCATGCGATGTAAAGTTTCGAGTGAGATTTCTCTAACCACAATCTTATTTAATAAAAAAGATATGAAAGACTAAGTTAACCAAGAAAAAAATGTTAATTTAAGGCGCATCTGAGCAACACTGTTAAACGGAGACGGTGTAAAAATGTTATTTAGATGACTTTATTGCAAAATATGAAAACACTAGCCAGTGTTTTTTGTTTCGAAATGCACGCATAAATTCAACTTACGACCGCGTTTTTTAAATGTTCTTGAAACTTGGAAATTTTTTGGATGACCATTTCGGCTGCTATTGTAATGTACGAAGGGGTTATGATACCTAAAGTGGTCTTATTAGTGAACGTTATGTTAAATCACCGCAATAAGAGACGGGACTCGTTCTAACTCAAAGTTTATTCGACGAGGTGGAAGGCGGCATAGTAACGACTAAAACAACTGTATATTTATGCAGATAATAGTGAAAGGTGTATAAGGTATGGTGCAAGATAATTAAAAAGTAACAACGTAATTTTCTGTATATATACCAGCTAAGTAAAATTCAAATTGCTTTATTCAACAGAAAATGAAGGGATGTGAGGAAATTAATTTCTAATACACTGAAATGTAGAAAGAGGCTCCTTATAACCAGAAGTTCTTTGGTCCTTGGCATATATATAAATCAGATAACAAATGCATAAGCATTTAACGTAATGCTTTGTAAAATCACTATTTTTGGTGTCAGTTAACAGGTTGATGGGTTTGAAAACACTAAAGCAGGAGATGAACTACTCGCACTTGTAACAGTCACGAAAGTGACGCCAATATTTTTCGTGTAATATTCAGGAATCGAAAAGATTGACGTTACAACTTGAGCAAAATTCCAATAACTGTTTCCTTTTCGTCCTTTCGTAGTCTTTTTACTTTAACGATCGACAGCATGACTTGTTCAGATAGAGGGCCATTTTAACATCCAACACAATAATAAGGCAAATTTAAATGGCCCATAGGGATAACTGCAAAAAATTTACACAGTAGCAACAATAAAACCTTTTCGATAATTTTTTAAATGGCGGGGTACTCCTCATACAAAAGAAAAAACCGCTTCGCTTGTGAGCCGTTTTAGGCCCCAACCGATTATGGGATTTAGCTTTTGAAGCAAAAATCAAGATATCACTGATACCAAGTTGCACAAAACTATGCTCTCTGCTAAAATGCCTATCCTGCTTTTCGACCCATCATACGGAATAATTATGTAAATATTTCAACTTTAGCAGCATCCGTACACTACAAGATCCAAGGACAAGGGCCACTCAATGGTATCCATGGGAAAATTATTCGACTTCCCCAGAGGTCGAATCCTAACTCTTACCTTGGAGTAACATTAACTCATGTATCTTAAACTTCAAAGCATGTTGCATATTAAAAGTGGAAAGAGCGATAAATGAAAATATTTAAAATGTTTTCCTATTGCATTGGAAAGATTAAAAATGACTCCTTAATTCTGGAAATATTACGACGTTTTTGAAAGATCAACATTGGCGCTTGATTTATTCTTTTATACACAAAATATCTAATATAACACTCGAATAAAAGCTGCGAAAAATTTACAAAACATCTGAAATCCCAAAGAAAATAAATTCAGTAAACATCCAGACGCCAAACGACTCTGTTTCCTATCGATTAGCAAGAATAGCTTTTAAGATGATCCATTATTTTAACTAAAATATCATTACGGTTTAAAAGAAATATAATTTGTTGATTACTCAAATTTTGAAAAGAATACTCAATCTTTTGACTTTTCATAGTTCGAACTCGTATCGAATTTCCCAATATTAATTGCAAGAACAATAACTGCATCTGCGAATTTCAAGGAATGCGATTCTTTTCAAAGTACGCAAATATTGTTACATTATACCGAATTTGTTAGAATGATGGAAGAAATGCATTTTCTTGTGCTTACAAATTAAACTAAACTAGGAATGAAAAGAATAAATCATTTATTATCTGCACACATTTATAAGGCTCATTTGCCTACTGACTACCTTATAAGTGAGAGATAATTTAATTCCACCTGTCGAATCAAGTTTGAATCTTAAATGATCAAGGAACACTGATCAGAAGAACGAGTTTAGTTGGACTGAAACAGATGGGATTTTAAATACTTTATAGAATAATAACGACGGAGTTATTCTATGTTGGTATTTACAATGCACGATATTATAGGAAGTCTAGGTCCTGCGTAAATTGCGATGTCACTGGGCAGGCAAATTAATTTTAAGTGTGGAGACAGTAAATGCAAAAAATCACCAAGAAGAATTACAATAACGCTTAGGAATCACAAAACGCATACAGAATTCTTGAAAACGGATATATCTCAGATCCAGATTTTGATTTCAGGTTTTGTTAAAAGCGCCAAATGGAATGAAAACAGCTGTGCTTTATTGTTATATAAAAAAACTTGCTTTATTCCTTTATGTTCGTGTAAAAGACGTTGTGATTATCTCAAGGATGCAAATAAGTACCACTTAAGTTGAATGCGTTTTAACATATAAAAGAAATAAAAACCATGTCAATTGAAGACTATTTGATGTCAAATTAAAAAAGTGACTCCAATTTCTTTTGAGTGAAGAGAGCTTTAATCACTTGAAGGGCGAAATGGAGAGTTCGTCATTATCCATGATTTTTTGAACCGTTACTCTACAATCTGAATGGAGGAATTAGACGAATTAGCCAACATAATGGTGCATGGTGGCTTCATACCCCATGGCCAATTTAATCGACATATCGACGATGGCATGTTCATTGATCTGAGAGACCTTCCTCATGGAACACGGATGGCGGTGCCTGATTACCCGAGTCTGCCGGTATTTTTCGTTGCTCCCATTGAAGCCTTAGTAGTCAAAACCTTTTCCGAAAACAGGAACACTTTATTTGAGATCTTAATTGACGATTTCGACCACACACTCACTAGACATTTGCCCACACCCTACGGCGATGAATGCACTGTGTTTTCTGTTACGTTGGCTACTGGAAAGCCATCCAAGTTACACGGAGGCCGTAACATATCTCTGCGAACAAGACCAAGGGTGCCGCTTGCAACCAAAGCCTTTGCAATGCACTTACTTTCCAGAAGGTCATCGTGTATGAATAGAGAACTTGGGCTTAATATATCAGCGAAATCCTCGAAATATTCAAAGTTATTTTAATGTTACTCAATTTCTCGCTCATGTCGCCCACTTTAGTATTCCATTCGACGTCATGCGTGAAGCCACAGAATTGGTTGCTAATTTTATTCTTTTCTCCTTAAGAAATGCGGCTTGCACTTACCTAAAATGCAATGCTGAAAGCTGCAATGAACCACTCTTTTTTGTGAAAGCATATAGAAAAATCGCCAGACTGCGGCCGCTCATGCATTCATTCACAAGCATTGTAGGAGTCACTTTAACAGAATTGCCTGATTCTGATTGGTTTGACCACACAGAAAAATGAAGTTCTTTTGGATTATATTTACCAACTGCAGGGACAATTCTCACCTTATCTCTTGCCGCCAGGATTGATTATCCACAAAGACAACTGTTCACGACATCGCTTAAAATGTTGGTGTTATATTGTTCATGAAAGACTAAGAGAGCTAATTGCTAGTGATCAGAATCATGTGAGGGACAAGCTTCTGCTGAAAATTCTAAAGGTTCTGCTTTCAACCGATTCTTAACGTCACTTGTAAACATTCCCTTGTTGCCATGCTAAACAAAAATAAATGGTATGATTGCCTTAAATTATTTTAGAACTAGAAATGTGTTGTTTCACTTTGATTTCATAAATAATACTTTCAATCAGTGGAAATTATAATATAAATTTATAATTATTAGCTTGTTCACCTGTTCCAAAATAGGTTGGAAGATCAGCGTACGTAAAGCACAAAATTTTTTATCTTTTATACTTCCAAAGTGGATATGAAAAAAGTTGTTGTCAGATTTGGTTGACGGAGATGACAAAGATGAAGGTTTTTTTAAGATGAACTCTGACTAATATCTCGATGCAGAGAAAAAGCAAAAGAACTAAACTGATTATTTACTCACATGATGTGGGCAAAGAACCATGTCGGAATAATACCTTAACGTTAAAGCAGGAACTCAAACTATTATCTTTACTGGTAGGCATCTAGGCCGCAACGTGTCAAAAATATGTCAGAATGAAGTCAGTCGAAAGAATAATTGATACCTATAATATCACAGTATTCCACTTTTAAAAGACAGTTAAAGAGAACTTTTGGTTTTCTCAGCTATGCATAATTGCCTGAAGAGCATTTCAACCTATTTGATTGTGAATGAGTTAGATTCCAGGATCCACTGGTGACATTAAAAGATATCTACTTAGGGTGTTGGCAGGGAATGCATTAATTGAAAAAACGAGACTTAGATCCGATAGCCATCGCAC
>JAUOZQ010001278.1:0-15256 GCA_030710315.1 Anomotaenia brevis
AACGTTCACGATCTCCTTAGAGTGCTCCTCTGGCACTTCATCCACCTCCCCAATATTCAGCCAAATGGTCAGCTTTGAGGATCTCTCCAGTGTGGTCATCCACTTGCAAAGCATTATTTGAGTGGGAAAGGGAACACCGGTGTAGTTCATACTACGAAGAACCCCCCAGAGAAGCAGAGACACTCCATTTGAGTTCTTCCTTCTCTGGATTCCACCTCCATGGACATCATGCTGAATCCTGAGTAATTGGAAACATTCATGAGATTCACAAGTCCTCAGCTGCCTTCCTTTTTGAGTAGACAGTCATGAGCACATGTCTATATCGAACAGAATGTTCATGTCCGTGACTATCATTCCTCTAGATCCCAAATGTCTTCAAAGAAAAGATCTAACGTTTCTCTTTGTAAAGAAACACGGCAGCTGCAGCCACCCAAGCTCTCGGATTGATCTGGTTTCCATTCAAAAAATCACTAAAAAAGAGAAGCCAACATTTGATAGAATTCCGATCGAATTCCGTTAAAACCAAGGCAAATCCTAGCAGAATCCTCCTTCAACTCTTCATCACTGGATCAACATCACTGAGATAGCGATTAAAATAAAATATACTCTTCAGAATCCTCAGAGAATCTCCATGGACAATGCTGAAGGAGGATTGACAACAAAACAAGAAAGTTGCTGGTTACCAAATGAGCACTGTTCGCTGAAACCATCATTGCTTACGACAATTTTTGAATCCGCAACGACTAATCAGTGACCAGTCAACGACTAATTGAAAGAACGAAACCTCCAGCACAAACAAACCCAATATATACTCATCAAATGCCTACCGTAAGAAACACGAAGTAAATTCTGAATTAATTTTAAAAGAAATCATTGATGAATTTTAGAAACTAAAAAAATTAAACTAAAATTAATAAGGATTTTTTAAATTTTGGAGGTTTTCTTAAAGAAATAGAAAAATTTCTTAATTTTTTATCGCTTAAATATTAAAACAAATAACATTTAGATGTTTGGTACAGCTCTCATTTTTATGCAAACATGCTTACTTTTTTGTTTATTATTAATCCAGGCAGTTTCGGAGCGCTTTTAGAGTGAGCAACACTCACTCACACACTCACTCGCTTATTGTAAAATCGGTTGAGAAGATGGCACGCACGAAGCAGACAGCACGCAAGTCGACTGGTGGGAAGGCGCCGCGGAAGACACTGGCCACGAAGGCCGCTCGCAAGTCGGCGGTGCCCACCACGGGCGGAGTGAAGAAGCCGCACCGCTACCGACCCGGCACCGTGGCCCTGCGCGAGATCCGACGCTACCAGAAGTCCACCGAGCTCCTCATCCGCAAACTCCCCTTCCAGCGTCTGGTGCGCGAGCTCGCGCAGGACTTCAAGACGGACCTGCGCTTCCAGAGCGCCGCTGTGGGTGCTCTGCAGGAGGCCGCCGAGGCCTACCTCGTGGGACTCTTCGAGGACACCAACCTCTGCGCCATCCACGCCAAACGCGTCACCATCATGCCCAAGGACATCCAACTCGCACGTCGCATCCGTGGTGAACGCGCCTAGCCCGCCAGCTAACTCCACTGCCAACCCCCTTCTTGTGTTCATCAAACTGCATTTGAGTACACTCTTGTCAACGATTCCGATCTTATTCTTTCCCACCAGATTTATCCAAATTCGTACGTCCATCCTAGTGACTCGCCGCGCTTCCGCGGTCATCTCACTCACCTAGTTTGAACTTGCCTTTTTCCTATCGACGGAAAGCAATAATGCTTTAGAATTTGTCATTTTTCTAAGATATTCTTGCATCACCGCTTCGGGTAATTAGCTTTTTGCAAACTCGTTGCATACTTACGTCATAGCGAGGTTTCGATTCTCGAATATGTGTTCGCGGAATAAGCTTTTCCTTTTCAGTGGTCATTCATTATTCTTCGAAAATGTTCGACCAATGATTTTATTGATGTTTTTATCCTCATCATTCTCTTATTCAGGTCACGTCTTAGTCAACGAATGAAATCGGGACTTTTCTTGCGTTCACTGGGCTTACCTCCGACTTCTTGTGCTTCCTAGGATGCCAATCAGACTGATTCTTTACTGGAAAATCTCAGATGGTTAACAAATTATATTTTGCTCTTTGGACAGCATTTTATGCATCATTATTAATACTTCATTATATCTGGCATAAAGCAGATGAACAATCTTCAAATGCTCTAATTCGTTCTCTCGCTTGCCTGCACTGCTTTCCATCAGCAAAACCATCGTATTTATTAAATAAGTACAATGTGATATTTATAAGAGGACAAATTCCAGCCGTGTTACTAAGATAGATTTCAGTTCAGTTTGTCAATCAAATGAACCAAAATCCAAAGCTATTGCATGCGAGGGTAGTGCTGTTACATACGTTGTGTTGGCTGTTGGCAATCGCTTCAGTGAGCTACTTCAATGCAGCTGCCGAGATCTCATTGAGCATTACTTTTATCGCCCTCTTCGCTCAACGATTCCAGAGTTTGTATTCGAGTACTGGGAATGTTTTGATCAGGGCAAATTAACCCATGATTTCCGCTAAATTTCTCAAAAATAAATATTTTCCCTCAGTCTGGGCCTGTATATTGACAACGAAAAGGATCAGTCCTCCTCTGTGGATTCAGTGGCTATTTTTTCCCATTTAAGGAGAATTTGTTTCACTTCTAAATGTGCCGAGAGCAGACTGAGTTACGAGTAGCGTAGTTTGACTCAGGAGTTGAGGTTAAATTCCAAGATCACCTCCACAACCTTAGTTCGTTATATACAACAACATGTTTAATAGTAGTCTTAATTCAGCGTCATGTTGTATTAATTGGAGCCTACCATGCCGTCTTCTTTATTGCGTGGTATCTTTCGGGTCAAACGTTGTTAGTGGATGTTCTGCAAAAATTATTTCAAATTTTGAACATTTGCTTAATTTTTTACATTCAAGCCTTTTTCTATAGAATTGTAAAAATTGCCAATATGGGAGATGTGAAGCTTTTTCTGGCCAACGTATTCCATGCAGTTAAAAGGCGCATTTCGAATCTTCTCTCAAATTCTGCTAGTTGCAATGCACCATAAAATCTTCTACCAGTATGCTGGGACTGAAATAATGAATGTATCAACTACTAATTTTATGGCATACTTGTGGTTAACCTTGAAGGAATTTTTTATTGCGCTTTAATGAGTAACTTGTGGCTCAACAGCAATAATTTAACCACATATCGGTTGGCCTGAATGTTTGCAGAAGTCAGCAGCAGCGTTAATCAACCCGCTGTTTTGAGGTCAATTGCTGTGTCTTATCACCACGACTTGTATTCCACCCAAACACACGCATTTCTACCACCATTTAATGAGGCGGAGGGGTTAGCGAGTGAGTCATTCAAAAGGTCAAACACGGAAGCACAGTTTCTTGCAAAGGGTTAAGCGTAGAGTCCAAATTTTACACCAGCAATCCTACGGTGATCTGATGGTATCATCTCACCGCCGCCAAGTGACTATTCCTACCAGGTCACACCTCTGCACATAACTGCCTCCTTGTTGATCTTCATCACATTGGTCCCAGCGTTGACCGCTAAACCAACTCAACCCAATCTCGACAACACATTTTTGTACACTTATCTCATATAACCACTTCACGAAACGCACACGATATGTCAGTTATGGTTAGGGTTTGTCCACTTCTTGTAACACGTCTGTGGAACCAATAAACGCGGCCACCCTCATCCATCGAGCTGACAGGGCAAAAGTGTTTGGCATTAATTCGAGGATCTCGACAACCAGAAGAAGGAGGAGGAGGAGGAGGTATTTCATTCTTATTCCGTTGGTATTGGCTTTGGAGTTTTACAAAATGTTTATGTTACGTTTTATCACGCAATATACCAGCACATACAGTGAATTTTCAAAGACACTTCAACATCGGTACGTTTTACTCTTCACTGACTTAGTTCTACCATCGCGACATAAAATCTCCCAGAGAGCGAGAGTTCAGAAACCATTGGAATGTGTAATCGGAACTTAAACCACTTATTTTATAGTTTGCTTACCTTTCAAGTCTTTGTTCTTCAATTCAAAGATAACTCAACTATGGATCGACGTTCTTGAAAGGGTTCGGACTTTGCGGCATTATTTCTAATCACTCACCTCAAATCAGAAACCCATAGAAGCGACTTACAACTTTTCTAGTTTCCACACAATTGGAAATAGGATCTATTATTCCCCTAATAGACACAATTACTCTTGTGAACCTCACAAATCCACAGAGCAGTATTTACCGTCTTCGGTGTCATGGTACAGGAAACACATTTAGAATGAGGGAATTGAACCAAGCTAAGAGGAAATATTTCATGCCTTTAAATCAATATATCTGGACTAATGCATATAAACAACGAGAAGAGAAAAGAACGCAGCAAACTCAACTAGCTACTAAATATCTTAAATTGAATTGGAAAAAACCATCGAAGCGATCTTCAAGTAAAGCAAAAACATTCCGGCCTGTATAGAGTGCAATCATTTCATGATTAAATTATGGAAATTTTAGATCTACTACGACGGATACCGTCATTTTAAGAAATTCATTTCTCAAAAGATAACATAAGGTGAAATAAGGCAACATGGCTGCAAAGGACCTCTCATTCATCGAACTTGCTAGAAGCTACTAAATAACATGAAGGCTAAATATTGCTGTAAAAAACACACCAATTCAGAAAATAAGGTAGGTGTCAAAAAATTACGAAAGACTTCGAGGATCAACGCAGTCTGTCACCGGTAACAATACCGAGATATGAAGAAGCATAAACTAAGATGCAATCCAACCAACTATGAAAGTGAAATAGGAGAGAGGAAAAAAATAAGGATGTTAGACATTCAAGAACATGTGTACTCAAATGCAGCTTGGTGAACACCAAAAAGGAGTTGGCAAAGGCGTTAGCTGCCGGGCTAGGCTCGTTCACCACGGATACGACGAGCGAGTTGGATGTCCTTCGGCATGATGGTGACGCGTTTGGCGTGGATGGCGCAGAGGTTGGTGTCCTCGAAGAGTCCCACGAGGTAGGCCTCGGCGGCCTCCTGCAGAGCACCCACAGCGGCGCTCTGGAAGCGCAGGTCCGTCTTGAAGTCCTGCGCGAGCTCGCGCACCAGACGCTGGAAGGGGAGTTTGCGGATGAGGAGCTCGGTGGACTTCTGGTAGCGTCGGATCTCGCGCAGGGCCACGGTGCCGGGTCGGTAGCGGTGCGGCTTCTTCACTCCGCCCGTGGTGGGCGCCGCCGACTTGCGAGCGGCCTTCGTGGCCAGTGTCTTCCGCGGCGCCTTCCCACCAGTCGACTTGCGTGCTGTCTGCTTCGTGCGTGCCATCTTCTTAACGACTGTGAAATGATTTATTCCACCCCTACCTTCCTTATAACTACCTTTGCCGCACTACTTTATTTAAACAAAGCCCTTTGACTTAGATATATTTATAATATATGATTTAATTTAATTTTTTTACACTTTCCTCTTAATTTTAAATTATATTTTCTTTTCATTAATAATTTATCAGATGAAATGATTTCCCTTAGTTTGACACATTTTGTGAAATAAAGTCGAACATAATGTTTTCTATTTGACACGTAGTTACGATGCATGATTTTAAAATTCAAATTGTCATTTTTCTTTTTATTTCTTTCTGCTCACTCGGGTTTGGTTTATCTAACTTTTTAATTGTCCTAATTTGCCTAATTCTGTTGACTTATGCAATGATTTTAACAGGGCGACGATTTGGGTATCGATATTTTTGTTAGAATAAACGTTTTGTGCTGTTTTCATCCAAGAACAAATAGTTACTTGTTATGTTTAACAGAAAGTTATATTATTTTGTTCACATTCTGTTTTGCTGAGGTTTCTACATTCACTGGACATTCAGTTGAGATTTGAAATTATTTCTTTTAAAAGAGAAATCTAATTTTTTGGTTTTCAATTCTCTCCATTAGCTAAAATTAAAAAGTAAAAAACGGTTCCTAACCTTGTTTACACTTCGAATGATTGATAATGACGATGATATGCGGCTTCCTTCCTAATACAGATCGAAATGCAGGTTCTCAAAGTATTTGTGGCTAAACGATTATTGAGTTATGTTTTTAGCATCCACAAGTAAATTATAAACTGATTTACCATCCCCGACTTCACCTGCAGAAGGTCATCAAGTGTAGGACAACTACCGTTAGCCGATACAGAATCCTCATGTTGGAAGATTTCACCAAAGAGGCCTTTATCTCCTCCTAATAAACAGTCGGAAAATCTGTCCTTATATGATTGGCATCTAGCTGCCAAGACATTTCCTAAAAATAAATCGTAATATTCAATTTAAGAGTTTTAAATTGGTGATGCATGTTCCATTTCTTATGACTAGAGAGCCCTTGAGTGGGAAGGAGCTCAAGTACGCTTCCTTAAATCGTCAGGGTGGCCCAAAATCGATCTCACTACGCGGCCTGAAATTTAAACTCCAAGTAATTTAACAACCGTGAATTGAGACACTCCATCCAATCGTTTTACAACAAACCCAGCAGATTCTAATCCTCTGTTAACTTCATCAACCTTTTCCAGGATCAGATCATGTTGAAAGGAAATGCAGTTGCTGTAGACTCAGGATCCCATTGGTTCGTTTGTTGAAAGAAGCACATGCTGCTCATTGGCTGATATAGAAGTAGGTTAAACTGCTCCCTATTGGTTAGTCTGCAGAATAGCTTTCCATATCTTTGCAATCAAGTATGTAACATACTATTTGCATTTAGTTTTACATTGAAATATAGTCTTTCAATAATGCCTATCATTATATCTCCATCTTCGACATCTAGCTACGATATACTGCATAATTAACATTGAAACAGCATAAACATTGAAATCCAGTTGTTTCATAAGAGTAATAAAACCTCTTTAGAGTGGGTTATTGACTTCAAACTCCTTTTTGTATTCATCAAGCAGCACTTGAGTACACACTTGTCAACGATTCCGATCTTATTCTTTCCGACCTAATTTATTTAAATTCGTGCGTCCATCCTAGGGACTCGCCCCGTATCCGCGGTCCACTCACTCACCTAGGTTGAACTTGTGGTTTTCCTATCCACCGAGAGCAATAATACTCTTGAATTTGTCATTTTCCTAAGATATTCTTGCATCACTGCTTCGGGTAATTAGGTTTTCCCAAACTCCTTGCATTCTTACGAAGTAGCGAAGTTTCGATTCTCGAATATGTGTTTGCGGAATAAGCTACCCCTATGCAGTGGTCATTCCTTTTTCTTCGAAAATGTTCGTCCATTGATTTTATTGTTGTTTTCATCCGCATTATTCTCTTATTCAGGTCACGTCTTAGTCAACGGATGAAATTGGGAATTTTCTTGCGTTCACTGGGCTTTCTTTCGACTTCTTGTGCCTCCTAGGGTGGCAATCAGACTGATTTTTTGCTGGAAAATCTCAGATGGCTTTTAATGTCTAAGGGCTCTTTAGTTACCTACTTTGTCCACACCGACAGAGTGCTTTCCGCCATCAGAAAAACCATCCGGAGTGATCCTGGGAGAATCTGCATTGAATCCGAGGCACTCACAGGTCGATGTTGTTTCACTTGCATGCCTCCAACGTGCAATAATCCACTGGTGTTTTTCGCACTAATGGCTCATTATGACCTTACAAATAATTTCTTAGGACACAGTGGACATCCGAAGCACGTGCATTTCTCTTCTTTACGAGATGGTCATCTCTGTGCCAATCTATCACTAACTCTCTCTTCAAAACGAACACTTAAGAGGAAGTGGTCATGTCGTCTAACTTTGCCAACTCGGAACCTGAGTGTCAGTATTTGGTTTGTGGAACAATCTAATAAGCGGCATGGCTCAGCAGGGCAACCAAAGTGCCTTAATGCACTATAATGCAACTCTTATATGCCTTTTCAACTCCTTGACCGTGGTAATATATGCCGACACTTATAGTGAATTCAAACAACTGAGGTCACTCGGAAACCGAGCATGTGGCGTCTTAGCTAATGACGTGGTCTAAAGACCTGCATCACCTCAGCACCTTCGGTGTCGATTCACTCTGCTGTATCCACCCGCATTCCTTGCATTTGGTCTCTGCGACTACCTGGACGACCGTTGCGGGTCATCTTCCTACCCACACTGAACACGTTAATCACCTGTTTTTCATCAATGACCAGAAGGACAACCCTCGGGAGTACCTAGCACCCGCCTGAGAGACAGAGCACCTCAGGAATGTCGAGGGCGGGCTCTTGTGAAGTCTATGAAATGAAGATGCAAAGAACGTCCGAACTAGGGTCTGAAAGGCCCAAACCGTCAGCTCAGTTGAGCGTCGAGTTGTGTAACCATGCTGTGTCTCTGACAACTTCCCCAAGACGGACTTGCTTGGCCTCCCTGTCAACATACTAGCGTAGACCCTGCCAATGACACCGAGGTGAAACATTCCACATACTTCACAGTGCATGGACCCATGATCTTAGAAGGTCAGTTTATTTAAGCGTTCTCGAACATGTTCTAGTGCATTTCGTTAGGCTGTGTTCGAACCTAGCCCATTGTGAATGTCACGTTTGACCCAATGCTCCTTGAGCTTGCTAATCCCAAAGTCTGGCCCCGTCTCAGCAGTTGGTCTCGCAGCATTTTATTCTTCTCCAAATTGAGCTCTCGTTAGGTACGTTCCCAGTAACTGGTGACACCTCCACTAATGAGTCAAACTGTGCTGAGTAATGTTCTTCGAAGTCAGCAGCACTTGCCACTCCTCGAATGATACTACAGGTTCGCTGCAGCGCTTAGTGCTGCTCTTAAAGATGCAGCTCCATTTGCATGATTGTAAGTCATTATGAGCAGGTGGTTTATTTTAAACAAATTTAACGCCAACATTATCCGCAGAGGGACTACTCAGATAAGCTCTCCATAGCGCCTCCTAGCAGCAATCAATGGCTCCAGGGTTTTCTCCACTTCCCAAGTCCCGGCTTCGAATAAAACTTCGGTATCTTGGTTCGTATTCCCTCTGCTTCATAACCATGACCTCACATTATAGCCGAGCATTGCTTTTGATAACCACTCGGATTTTGGTGAGTGAATATAGTCGGTTACAGCCACTGTAGCTCTAAGAATATTCCGCCTCCCGTTCAGGGTACATTGTATTCGCGTTATTTCCCGACTCTGAGAATCACTTCAATTCCCACATTATGGCCCAAATCATACTTTTCAAGCTTTGACGTGCATACAATGAGGCATGAGTTTGCAACAGTCGTGGGCGTTTAATTGGGCCACTGAAACCCTTGTCACCACCGACAGACTTGGCAGAAGACCGAATCGATTGGATGATCGGAGAAACTGGGCTGAAGGGATTTACAGATCTTTACATCACATTGATTCACTCATAAATCTGTGTCGTGTAAGGATCAAAAGAACTTTTCTAAAGATATTTCATAAAGAAATTCCTTAAGTAATTTTTTTTCGATTGTTCAAATTTCTCTGAGAGGTAGATGAAGAGGGGTTTAATCATTATCGAGATTGTGGAAATCTTACACGCTCATTAGGCTCGAAATGGGTGTGGGTTATTTAGAAATCAATTCTTAAGATGGTCCTACCTCATGGTCTTACTTACTTACTTTCGTTCACTATTGGGTGCTCAAAAAATCATCCTTTAGCTATATTCACTTTGAAATTCTGATGCAAATGTTTTAATTCTCAATACGATTAAGCATTGCAATGCTCTCCTTCAACAAAAAGAACGAATGTGCTATGTAAGGCAATCTAGGGATAGGAAAAAGAAATAGTGACATATTCCAGGAAATATCACTGATTTATTAGTAGTTCCATTCCAAACAATAAAACACTTACATATCACATACAATGAACCAATGGGATTTTGGGAATAATGTCACTTCATGGTCACAAAAAGTTAAGTTGCCATGTCGTTGCAATTTCAAAAGCAACACTGATAAAATAATCAGCATAGCAGAAATTGAAAAAATGGAAAATTAGGTCCGTCAATTCAAGTATATTGCATCAAATCATAACAGAGTAAACAAACCTTATCATTTTAATCGAAGGCAACAAAAACGAACGAAATATAAAATAAAAATAAATAATAAAACAAAATATTATTATTTTCCACTAGGATAATACTGTTCGAACGTATCAAGTAATAAGGGAAAATTTCAAAAAATATCGAAATACTACGATCAATCACAAAACAATAAAATGTAATATGAGAACAGGAGGAGAATAAAATTATATATCTTCCTGATAAACATAACAGGCAACTAATTGTTCTTGGATGAAAACAGAAAAAAAAGTTTATTCTAAATAAAATATCGATACATGAAATCGTCGCCCTTATGAGGGAAATAGCACTGGTAAACAGAATTAGACAAATAGGACAAATGAAAAGTTAGATACACTAAACTTGAGTAAGCAGAAAGAAATAATAAGAAAAATGACAATTTGAATTTTAAAATCAAACATACAGTAACTACGTTTCAAATAGAAAACACTATGTTCGACTTTATATCACAAAATCTGTCAAAATAAGGGAAGTCATTTCATTTGGTAAATTATTAACGAAAAGAGAATGAAATATAAAAATATCAAGAAATTGTAAAAAAGGTAAATTAAATCATATATTGTAAATATATCCAAGTCAAAGGGATTTGTTTAAATAAAGTAGTACGTCAAAGGTAGTGTTAAGAAAGGTGGGGGTGGAGTAAAACATTTCACAGTGGTTGAGAAGATGGCACGCACGAAGCAGACAGCACGCAAGTCGACTGGTGGGAAGGCGCCGCGGAAGACACTGGCCACGAAGGCCGCTCGCAAGTCGGCGGCGCCCACCACGGGCGGAGTGAAGAAGCCGCACCGCTACCGACCCGGCACCGTGGCCCTGCGCGAGATCCGACGCTACCAGAAGTCCACCGAGCTCCTCATCCGCAAACTCCCCTTCCAGCGTCTGGTGCGCGAGCTCGCGCAGGACTTCAAGACGGACCTGCGCTTCCAGAGCGCCGCTGTGGGTGCGCTGCAGGAGGCCGCCGAGGCCTACCTCGTGGGACTCTTCGAGGACACCAACCTCTGCGCCATCCACGCCAAACGCGTCACCATCATGCCGAAGGACATCCAACTCGCTCGTCGTATCCGTGGTGAACGAGCCTAGCCCGGTAGCTAACGCCTTTGCCAACTCCTTTTTGGTGTTCACCAAGCTGCATTTGAGTACACATGTTCTTGAACGTCTAATATCCTCATCTTTTTCTTCTCTCCTATTTCACTTTCATAGTTGGTTGGATTGCATCTTAGTTTATGCTTCTTCATATCTCGGTATTGTTACCGGTGACAGACTGCGTTGATCCTCGAAGTCTTTCGTAATTTTTTGACACCTACCTAATTTTCTGAATTCGTGTGTTTTTTACAGCAATATTTAGCCTTCATGTTATTTAGTAGCTTCTAGCAAGTTCGATGAATGAGAGGTCCTTTGCAGCCATATTGCCTTATTTCACTTTAAGTAATCTTTTGAGAAATGAATTTCTTAAAATGACGGTATCCGTCGTAGTAGAACTAGAATTTAAAAAATAATTAAATCACGAAATGAATGCACTCTATACGTGAAGGTTTACATATACGAACAGGTTTGGTAAACACCCAACAAGCAAGCCAGAATGTTTGCTTTACTTGAAGATCGCTTCGATGGTTTTTTCCAATTCAATTTAAGATATTTAGTAGTTAGTTGAGTTTGCTGCGTTCTTTCCTCTACTCTTTGTTTAGGTGCATTAGTCCAGATATATCGATTTAAAGGCATGAAATATTTCCTCTTAGCTTGGTTTAATTCCCCCATTCTAAATGTGTTTCCTGTACTATGGCACCGAAGACGGTAAATACTGCTCTGTGGATTTGTGAGGTTCACAAGAGTAATTGTGTCTATTAGGGGAATAATAGATCCTATTTCTAATTGTGTGTAAACTAGAAAAGTTGTAAGTCGCTTCTATGGGTTCCTGATTTGAGGTGAGTGATTAGAATTAATGCCGCAAATTCCGAACCCTTTCAAGAACGTCGATCCATAATTGAATTGTCTTTAAGAAGGAAATCATTTAATTTCCTCCAAATTCATACAAAGTTTGTAAATCCAGATTCTATTGATTTCAAGAACAAAGACCTGAAGTTAAGCAAAGTATAAAATAAGTGGTTTAAGTTCCGATTACACATTCCAATGGTTTCTGAACCCTCGCTCTCCGAGAGATTTTATGTCGCGATGGTAGAACTAAGTCAGTGAAGAATACAACGTACCGGTGTTGAAGTGTCTGAAAATTCACTGTATGTGCTAGTATATTGCATACTAAAACGTAACATAAATATTTTGTCCAACATCAAAGCCAATACCAACAGAATGAGAATGAAATACCTCCTCCTCCTCCTCCTCCTCCTCCTTCTGGTTGTCGAGACCCTCGAATTAATGCCAAACACTTTTGCCCGGTCAGCTCGATGGATGAGGGTGGCCGCGTTTATCGGTTCCACAGACGTGTTACAAGAAGTGGACAAACCCTAACCATAACTGACATATCGTGTGCGTTTCGTGAAGTGGTTATATGAGATAAGTGTACAAAAATGTGTTGTCGAGATTGGGTCGAGTTGGTTTAACGGTCAACGCTGAGGCCAATGTGATGAAGATCAACAAGGAGGCAGTTATGTGCAGAGGTGTGACCTGGTAGGAATAGTCACTTGGCGGCGGTGAGATGATACCATCAGATCACCGTAGGATTGCTGTGTAAAATTTGGACTCCAAGCTTAACCATTTGTAAGAAACTGTGCTTCCGTGTTTGACCTTTTGAATGACTCACTGGCTAACCCCTCCGCCTCATTAAATGGTGGTAGAAATGCGTGTGTTTGGGTGGAACACAAGTCGTGGTGATAAGACACAGCAATTGACCTCAAAACAGCGGGTTGATTAACGCTGCTGCTGACCCCTGCAAACATTCAGGCCAACCGATAGGTGGTTAAATTATTGCTGTTGAGCCACAAGTTACTCATTAAAGCGCAATAAAAAATTCCTTCAAGGTTAACCACAAGTATGCCATAAAATTAGTAGTTGATACATTCATTATTTCAGTCCCAGCATACTGGTAGAAGATTTTATGGTGCATTGCAACTAGCAGAATTTGAGAGAAGATTCGAAATGCGCCTTTTAACTGCATGGAATACGTTGGCCAGAAAAAGCTTTACATTTCCCATGTTGATAATTTTTACAATTCCATAGAAAAAGCTTGAATGTAAAAATTAAGCAAATATTCATAATTTGAAATAATTTTTGCAGAACATCCGCTAAAAACGTTTGACCCGAAAGATACCACGCAATAAAGAAGACGGCATGGTAGGCCCCAATTAATACAACATGACGCTGAATTAAGACTACTATTAAACATGTTGTTGTATATAACGAACTAAGGTTGAGGAGGTGATCTTGGAATTTAACCTCAACTCCTGAGTCAAACTACGCTACTCGTAACTCAGTCTGCTCTCGGCACATTTAGAAGTGAAACAAATTCTCCTTAAATGGGAAAAAATAGCCACTGAATCCACAGAGGAAGACTGATCCTTTTCGTTGTCAATAAACAGGCCCAGACTGAGGGAAAATATTTATTTTTGAGAAATTTAGCGGAAATCATGGGTTAATTTGCCCTGATCAAAACATTCAGAGTACTCGAATACGAACTCTGGAATCGTTGAGCGAAGAGGGCGATAAAAGCAGCTGCATTGAAGTAGCTCACTGAAGCGATTGCCAACAGCCAACACAACGTATGTAACAGCACTACCCTCGCTTGTTATAGTCTTCGAGTTTGGATCATTTGATTGACAAACTGAACTGAAATTTGCCATAATAACACTGCTGGAATTTTTCATCCATAAAAATCACATTGCCCTTATTTAAGAAATATGATGGATTTCCTGATGGAAGGTATTTGAAAATTGTTCATCTGCTTTATGCCAGATAAAATGAAGTAGTAAAAATGATGCACAAAATGCTGTCCAAAGAGTAAAATATGATTTGTGAACCATCTAAGATTTTCCAGTAAAGAATCAGTCTGATTGGCATCCTAGGAAGCACAAGAAGTCGGAGGTAAGCCCAGTGAACGCAAGAAAAGTCCCGATTTCATTCGTTGACTTAGCCATGGTGGTTTACAATGACGTGATCTGAATAAGAGAATAATGCGGATAAAAACATCAATAAAATCATTGGTCGAACATTTTCGAAGAATAATGAATGACCACTGAAAAGGAAAAGCTTATTCCGCGAATACATATTCGAGAATCGAAACCTCGCTAAGACGTAAGTATGCAACGAGTTTGCAAAAAGCTAATTACCCGAAGCGGTGATGCAAGAATATCTTAGAAAAATGACAAATTCTAAAGCATTATTGCTTTCCGTCGATAGGAAAAAGGCAAGTTCAAACTAGGTGAGTGAGATGACCGCGGAAGCGCGGCGAGTCACTAGGATGGACGTACGAATTCGGATAAATTTGGTGGGAAAGAATAAGATCGGAATCGTTGGCAAGTGTGTACTCAAATGCAGTTTGATGAACACAAGAAGGGTGTTGGGAAAGGAGTTAGCTGCCGGGCTAGGCGCGTTCACCACGGATGCGACGAGCGAGTTGGATGTCCTTCGGCATGATGGTGACGCGTTTGGCGTGGATGGCGCAGAGGTTGGTGTCCTCGAAGAGTCCCACGAGGTAGGCCTCGGCGGCCTCCTGCAGCGCACCCACAGCGGCGCTCTGGAAGCGCAGGTCCGTCTTGAAGTCCTGCGCGAGCTCGCGCACCAGACGCTGGAAGGGGAGTTTGCGGATGAGGAGCTCGGTGGACTTCTGGTAGCGTCGGATCTCGCGCAGGGCCACGGTGCCGGGTCGGTAGCGGTGCGGCTTCTTCACTCCGCCCGTGGTGGGCGCCGCCGACTTGCGAGCGGCCTTCGTGGCCAGTGTCTTCCGCGGCGCCTTCCCACCAGTCGACTTGCGTGCTGTCTGCTTCGTGCGTGCCATCTTCTCAACCGATTTTACAATCAGTGAGTGAGTGGGTGTTACTTACTTCTAAAAGCGCTCCGAAACTGCCTGGATCAATAATAAACAAAAAGTAAGCATTTTTGCATAAAAATGAGAGCTGTTCCAAACATCAAGATGTTAATTGCTTTAATATTTAAGCGATAAAAAATTAAGAAAATTTTCCCATTTCTTTAAGAAAACCTCCAAAAATTTAACAAAAATTCTTATTAATTTTAGT